>PVLC010000540.1:6977-202853 GCA_004027655.1 Graphiurus murinus | reverse complement strand
CCTCCTCCTCCTCCTCCTCCTCCTCCTCCTCCTTCTTCATCTTCTTTTCAGTACTGGGGACTTAACCCTGAGTCATTCTACCTCTGAGCTACACCCTCAGCCCTAGTTTTTATTCTTTATTTTTGAAACAGGGTCTCACTAAGTTGCAGAAAGTCACATTAAGTAACCAAGGCTGGCTGCAAACCTATGATCCTTCTGTCTCAGCTTCCCAAGTACTGGGATTACAAGCATGTGCCACCACACCTGCTGTCCTTCTTCTTCCTCCTTTTCTCTCTCTGCTGAGGAGGTTCCTCCTGCTCCTTCTCCTTCCTCTTTCTTCCTTCTTCCTTCTTCACTCTTCCCTCCTATCTCTATCTCTATCTCTATCTCTATCTATCTCTATCTCTATCTCTATCTCTATCTCTATCTCTATCTATCTCCTTTCTTTGCTGAGGATGAACCCAGGACCTTATGCACACTAGGCAAGTGCTCTACCACTGAGCCATACCCCAGCCCTCATCCATCCATCCTCCATCCATCTAACCATCCAAAGTTCTCTAGGAATTCATATATAAAAACTCTAGTTCCTACATTGTAGATTCAGAGAGAGAGAGAGAGAGAGAGAGAGAGAGAGAGAGAGAGAGAGAAGAGAGAGAGAGAGAGAGAGAGAGAGAGAGAGAGAGAGAGAGAGAGAGAGAGAGAGAGGCAGAACATTGTGATCCAGGGCTATAAGCCTAATCATTGAGGTGGACACAGACTGCATTGAGGATGTGCAGTATGGGGAGGTGGGAAGGCCTCCATGAGAAGAAGATGCTCCATGAAGGCTTAGAGGGACCTAGGTCAAGCACTGGAAGCCACTGATGCAGGTGCTGTGTGGGACATGAGGGATGAGGATGCTTGTTAGGACCCCACCTGCTTCAAAACATGGGGAGCCACTGGGGGTGTGAGGGCACCATCAGAAACAAACCTGGAAAATTAAGCAGCAGCCAAATACTGAAATGTTGTGTGGGTCATGCTAAAGAGTTGAGATTTTATCCCAAGCTATGGGGAGTCACCAAAGGGTTTCAAGCAGGAGAGTGGTGTCACTTCTTCTCCCATGTCCTCTGCTACCCCTTGATCTGGGTCACCATCACTCCTAGAGAGATCATTCAGCATAGAAGAGTATGGAAGTCAGAGGAAGTCATCTACAGCTCAAAGCCTCGCTGAGGTGCCACCCCATGTCCTCTGACCACCTTCAGTACTCTGATCTCCTGTCCTTCTCTCTCACTAAGACCTAACATGTTCCAGCCACCCCAGTCTGTTTGCTGTTCCTCAAACACCCCAGGTATGTCCCACGTTAGGGCACGTCTCTGGCACAAGGAGTGCCTCTGCCCCAATACTCATGTAATCTCCCTCACCTCCTTTGATCACACATCACCCTCTCTGTGGTCTATCCTGGCCACCCTATTGAGGAACACACACAGACACAGATACACACACATAGACAAACAGACACACACACACACACACACACACACACACACACACACACTGGACATTCTTAATCCCCTAACCTTATTCTTTTCATAGGACCTATCAGCTTTGAAAATATTGTTTAACTTATTCGGCTTATTGTCTTTTTCTTCCTTCTAGACCACAACTCCACGAGGGCAGAGATCACTGTCTTGCCCCCTGACGTATCCCACACACTGAGGGCAAAGACCCACATGCAGTAGATGCTCTGCCAACATTTGAACCCAAGATTGGATTTGTTTTTTGCACAAAATGACCCAATGAAAATTAAAAGAGTGATGTGTAGGGACTAGAAATTGGGGCCAGGAAGGCTGGTTAGATGTTTGTGGCTGTGATGATGATGACAGGTTGAATGGGGACAGTGGCCATGGGGAGGGAGAGGAGGGCACAGGTTAGTGTCACTCAGGACACAGAATGGTCAAGATTTGATGGCCAGGGTCTGGACATGGGAGATAAGCATCCAGGATGATTAAACTGGCATGGGTAGTGAGGGGGACTATGGTGACATTCACAGAGTCAAAGGGAGAGATGCTAATTTGGGGTGGACAGTGAACTGGTGATGGTATGTCCTTTGGTTCTCTGTAGGACAAATGAGTGAGTGCAAAACCTCTTTAACTATTACAGTGTGTCTATTGATTTCATGACCTATGTCTTTTCCTCATATAAACAGCCACTAACAAACACAGTTTACTTTGAGTGTGTGTGTGTGTGTGTGTGTGTGTGTGTGTGTGTGTGTTGGGGGGTACTGGAGATTAAACCCAAGGATGTTCTACCTCTGAACTACATCTCCAGCTCCATTTACTTTGTAATTTGAAATAGGGTCCCACTAAGCTGCTGAGGGTCTTGCTACGTTGCTGAGGATGGCCTCGAACCTGTCATCCTCCAGTCTCAGCCCTAAAGTACTGGGATTGCAGGTATGTGCCACCATGCACAGCTATTTTGAACATTTACTAAAATGGAAATAACCTATTACAATAATTTACTACTTACTCTATACTCATTAACCTTCCTTATTGGAAGCTCCTTAAAAACCTCTCTATAAGGCAAAATCCAAATACCTTCATCCATGGTCTGTTTTCACATTGCTATCCAGGGAGAAGGATTCCACTGGGCACCTTCCAACATCCCCTAACATGAGGATGTCCTCAGCCTGATCCCGCAGATGAGAGCAAATGCACCCAATCTGATCCTAAGGGAAACCGCCAGATGTTTTGAATTTTTAATAGCTGGTAAGAATCTGACTTCTCTCCAGTTCCGCAAAGCAGTAACTCCCTCTCCCAATAAACCATGCCCACTTGCTAGAAACTCCACGGCTTTGTTCTGCCCGTTTTTCGTGGCTCCCAGATGGCCACCAGCTGGTCGGGGCTATTTCTTGCATCCTAATTCCTGAATCCGTCCTCTTGGTTTTCTTTTTGATCTCCTGCGTCTGTCCCTCCTCCTTCGAACACCCACCATCCCAGGTCCTCTTTGGAAGAACCTATTTTCTAAGAAAATCTTGAGGATTTGGGGGAGGCGTTATCTCTCTGACAAAATGCTTTGGATTGTAAGGATAGCCAGCTGCAGGGTGGTGCAGAGGCCTCAGATCTGTAGCTCTGCAGCTCTGCAGAGGGTTAGCCATCTCTGAGTGTAGGAAGAGGACCCTGACCTTGCAAGCATCAGGAAAGAGCATTTCCTGATGGACGCTGCGGATGTGGAGTTCTCCAGAAACTGCGCTTCAGTCTAGGAGCTGTGCTCTTTTTCCTTCGAAATCATGACAAGGACGTGGCCATTCTGCCTGCTTCCTCATGGACTGGCAGAGGGATGGGGAGCGAGTCACCTCGTCTCACTGGAGCGCTCTTTTGTTTCATCTTCCTGACTAGAGTGTTGTGCCATAATCCTGGTGGTTCGCAATGAATGGCTTCTACTGATTTTCTGGATTATACCTTGAAGATTGCCTGCAATGACAGACTGCAGAAGGGAACAGGATGTCTGTGTGTCTGTGTCTTCATCCGAGTCTGTCAGGACACTAAGTGTCCATCAAGGGGCCACTTGTGTTTGAGGGGTGTTCCAGTGGGGTCCCTGTGGAGGACTCCGTAATGGGAAGGGTTTCTGTGTGAGAGCATGTTTGAGTGGATGATGGTGAAGACTGCAGGGAGGCTGGGGCTACTAGTGCTTCTGAATTGTGTGTGTGCACAGGGGATGCTTGTGGGTAACTCTGTGCACAGGGAATTACTCTGTGTGTGTGTGTGTGTGTGTGTGTGTGTGTATGCACACACATGTGCATGTGTGTGCATCCCAGGGACCAGAGGGGGTTACTATGTTTGTGCAAAAGTGCCACGCGTGTGTGTGTGTGTGTGTGTGTGTGTGTGTGTGTGCACACATGCCTGCATGCCCAGAGGATCTATATGTGCATATCCCAGAGAATCCATGTGTATGCGTGTGTGCCAGTGCATGTCCGTGTATCGGGCACTATGAGGGGTGTCTGGAGTGTGACAGTGGTGTGTGCCTGGTGTGTGTCAGAACAAGCATCTGTGGGGGTGCTATTAAGAGACGTGCTGGACGTGTGGAGGAGGTGTGGTGGAGGTGCCTGCCAGGGCCCTGGGGTTGTGCTGTGGGACATTTTGGGAGAGTTTGGGGACATTTGCAAAGGCTCTCTGTGTGTGTCTGTGGGTGCCTCTTGGGTTTCTGGTGGCATGTAGTGTGAGGGGTATTGTGAGTGTGGCTGTAGGGTATCTGCTGGCATCTGGGTGCCTGTGTGGGGTTCTGCAGCAGTCTCTGTGGGACCCTCTGTGGGTACTGTGTCTGTGAGCTCACAGTCCATGAGGACCTCTGATTATCCCACCAGCAGATCCTGTCTCGGAGCTTCCCATGCCTGGAGAGTCAAAGTGGCCCAGACGGTTCCCGGGTCATGGCCGCTCTCTCCTAGGAGCTCCTAGTCACCAGCAACTAAGTGCAGAAGCCTCTGCTGAAACTAGTGGACCCTGGCCATTGGCTTGACGTGGGTGGCAACTGCCCCCCAGGGGACATCAGAGGGCAGCTGCTGGGGCCCCTGTGGGTGTGGACTTGTGCAGAGTGGCAATCACATCTGTGCCCAGGGCGGCTAGGACACCTTTGAAATGTCTTAGCATATAAAAGCAGTATTTGCTCCCAGGTTCACAAGTTGTCATTCCAGAACTAACTTGGGAAGACTGAAGAGGAAGTGCACAGAGTGCCCTTCCTGGCTGCCATCTTCCAGACTGAGTGGAGGCACTTGGACTTCAACCTGCTGCCTCCAGAGGGAGTCTCCTTCCCCTTAAAAGGAAGGGAGACATTCAGGAAGAGGGTGCTTTAACTTTTTCCAGCTGAACATCAGTGAATGCCGCTTCCATCCTGAGGAATCCCAGGTCTCATCAAGAGGCTGTGTTGGACGAGTCAGCATTTGTTTTTAATGTGTAGTGCTGGTGCTCAGTATCAACAGTTGGATCCGCTAAGCACCCCCAGGATGCAGCCTGTATTTGCTCCCAGGTTCACAAGTGGTCACACTCCTGCCTAGGTTTCAGCATGGGGGCTCCCTACCCCTGCACCCAGCAATCGTCCCAGGGCCTCTGTGCTCATTCCCAGGAGCCAACCAGCATCCCAAGCAAGAGCAAAAGCTCACCAGGAGGCAGGGGCACGGGTGCACTAAGGTCCTGAACAGGACAACTGCACAGTTGGCCGTCATATCTATAGGTTTTGCATCCTCAGATTCAAGCAAATGCACATCAAAAATACTTGGAACAAGTGCAGACTTTTTTTCTTATCATTATTCCTCAAACAATACAGTATAACAGCGATTTACACAACATTTACCTTGTATTAGATATTGTAAGTCAGCTGGAGGTGATTGAAAGTTTATGAAAGGATGTGCAAAGGTGCTATGTAAATACTAGGCCATTTTATATAAGGGACTTGAGCATCCTCAAATTTTGGTATCCTCACAGGTCTTAGAACCATTCTCCAGAGAATACTGAGGGGCAACTGAACTTATCTTTAGGACAGCTAAATAATGTCTTAAGTGGACCTTAAATTACATCCACAGGCTAACTTTAGCCAGTCTTTCCTTTTTGATTAAAAAGAGAATTCCTTAGCTAACTTCAAAGCCAAAAGCTAGAGATGTTCATTCCCAATTCACTCCCTTCCTAGTCGTTTCAGAAAAGCGTTTCCAGCTTCCAAGAAGCAGCATGGAGGCTCCACCCTCAACCTTTATCCTACCCCCAGGACACAGGGTTTGTTCCCCTGCTGGCAAGGGTGGGTTTACTATCTGAGACCACCTTCCAGAAGACCCTTGTGTCAGCTCCTGGTAGGTGAGCCAGGTGGCTAATCTCACCTGGTCCTCCTTCTGATACACCTGAATTACCCTGTTAGAATCTCAAACCCCTCTGGGGAACAGGTGGTGCAGAAGTTCGTCAGGTGAAGAATGAGGACGCTGAGGCGGGGCAAGTTCCTGGCTGAAGCCAAACCACAGGGAACATTGGGTCAGGGGCTGCATGGGACAAGTGCTCCACGTTCCACACCCTCTCCCCAGCCTCATGCATTTCGAGTCCACTGGAGGACAGGCATGCTCCTCCCCACTACACTAGTGCACATTCTGTTGGGAAGAGGAGATAGATCCACAAAACCTGATGACAAGATGGGATTGTGAATGGAAACGGCCTTTAGTATGATACAGACCAGGAGTTTTATGGATGGAGGGCTGCGTGCTGTGATCAGGGAGACTTTCTGGAAGAAATGAGATTGTATCTGAGCACTGAAGGAGCAGAGACTTAAAAAACTGAATGAGCCAGGGATGGTGGCACACACCAATAGCCCCAGTATTTGAGAAGTGGAGACAGGAGAATCACAGATTCCAGACCAGCCTCAGCAATTTGGTAAGACTCTCAGTAACCTAATGAAACTCTGTTTCAAAATAAAATAGGGCTGGAGTGTAGCTCAGAGGTAGAATGCCCCTGGGTTCAATCCCCAGTATCACAAAATGCATGCATGCATACATAGATACATACAAAAAGCTGGGATGAAGGGAAGGACACATTTCTGATGTGAAGCTGCAATCAGGTGACCTGAGACTGACTTCTGTAACACAGGTAGAAGTGACTTTCAGCATGCATAGGCATAGCTTATAAAATCCTCCTGCATGCCCCTCCCTGGATGTCTTCCCTAATTTGCTTCTTGGATGCAGAGGACCCAAAGTCTTAGGGAAGCCTGGGTCCTCAATCACCACATGGAGACCATCTACAAAATGTATGCAAATAACTGTTACTTGAGCCCGAAATAATTTTCTGTTGTGAGAAGTCACTGAACTCGGAGGGCTGTTTGTTACACAGTGTGCCTGTCCTAACTCATACATGCTGAGTATATTTGGTACTCCAAACATTTTACATTCAGTTGAAATGTCCATCCTGACTTCTTCTGTGACCAGTTTTGTTTTCACTGTTCTATCTCTTAATAAAATAGAATGCCCTGATATATCATCAGAAATGTTTGGAGGTCTATTGGTATTGCAGCCATGATAGGAGTATTAGAGTAAAGCAGTGAATACATTGGGGATTGGGAATATGAAGTTAGTATTTGAGAAAATTAGAAAGGAGAAGGAAAAGCAAATCCCAATCCTAGACTATTTTGAGAACATGTTCCTGGTTTATTCTTTTGCCCATGGCAATAGTTACACAAAGAGATTATTTCTTTGCTATAAGAAAGTGTTATTCCCCTTCTTTCGAAATTACATTTAAACTTCAATATTTACCTTAATAGTTCACCTACAGATGCCAAAACCAGAATGTTCACACATCCCTGCAATACAGTTTAAAAAAGAAAAGAAAAATAAATTTCCTTCAGAAGTCAAAAGGCAACACATTCCATTTCCCACCTGCTAAAATCTTGTATTCTCCCAGCAGAAACAACAATCAGTATTTTTCCATTTAAAAGGGAGTGGATTTTTCAGGCTTTCACATTCGAGTGACACTGGAAGCCATGTGTGGTGGCACAAGCCTGTAATCCCAGTACCTGGGAAGCTAAGACAGGAGGATCACATGTTTGAGACCAGCCTCAGCAACTTAGCAAAACTCTGCTTCAAAATGAGAAATAAAAAACAGGGCTAGGACTGTAGCTGAGAAGTAGAATGCCCCTGGGTTCAACCCCTAGTACTCCCCCCACCCCCCCAAAATGACGGTGGGGCTGCTGTAACATCCAGGGGAACATGAGTGTAGCCAATTGCACTATCATGCACCAAGACTCAAGCTGCAGGGTCACTTGGAAGACGTAGACCACTACAGTACACTGCTCACGGGAATCTCGGCTGGGAATAGCATTTGATATGGCAAAACTACCAGCATAACGAGGTGTGTATAATAAATAGTAAAACTCACCCCCCCCACCATTGTCAAGTAAATTCTGCTAATTTATTGGTGGACACTACCATAGTGTTTTCCAATATCAGTGTGACTGGAGTTTATATCCCTAAATAGGCTCTGGCATCATACTAACTAAATAATTTGCATGTCGTATTTTATTAAGCCCTCACAATAATCCTGTGAAGCCAGCAACTTTATTATTTCTGCTTTATAGATGAAGAGACTGATGTTGAATGACATGAGTGAGGTAAGAGAAATTTTGAGTAGAAGAGTTGGACTTCCTGAAACTTCCCGTGGTCTTTGAGCCTGTGTAGACAAACCCTGGACGGGTTGCCGTCATAGCTGGGTTCACAAGCTGTCGACTTCATGGCAGCCAGTGTCATTTTTGTGCTAAACTACCTCAATCTGGGTACAAATGGAATCTCAGTCTGCTGGGCTTTTTTTTAACCTCAGTATGACATACGCCAGAAATTCTGTGTCGAGCATGTCTTATGTAAGATTTTCCCAGCACATAATCTATTAATGGGAACTGCATCAGCACCATTGACTTCCGTCACTTTTCCATGCCATTACAGTACCATTTAGAAGCTCATTCTATTTGGAGGAATCACCACGTACTGCTCCCTCCCTCCCACCCCTGTGGCTCTCCTAGTCAGTTTTATCACTGCACACCCTCCCTGCAGCTCTCTGGCTTCTCTCCCTGCCCCGTCCCTCCACTGCCTTATTTCTCAGTACAGTTCTATTTCTAATCAATCAAATGTAGTTCCTCAGTCTTTCATCTCCCTGGAGCTCCATGGAAGTGCAGCTGACAGTCACCTCTTCCCTCCTGGACATCCCTTTCCCTTGGTTTCTGTGGTTCCCCCCACTCCCCCAACCCCCTCCCATGTCCCTGACGTTGATTTTTCAGCCTTCTCTTTTTTCTAAACACTTTAATTCTTCAAGCCTCCTTGATTCTTGCTGCTGAACTGTCTCTCCTAAGCCAACGATGTTCACATCTACATCGCTCCCCTAAACCTCAAACTGGGACTTGCATATTCCCACAGGACCCTGGCCCTTAGAAGACCTTGACTATTCTACAGTCACTACACTCTCAACCATTAGGCTACCAAACCTATGGCCTTAGCTCCGCCAGCCAGAAAATTTAATGGCTGCATTGACTTTCAGGGTCTGCCATTCTCTCGGTGTCCCAGGGTCCTAGTCTCGGATCTATGCAAAAGAGAATGGTTGAGAAAGCATCCAGCTTTCTCCTGCCTGCCTGGTATTTGTGGAAGTGAATGCCAACTTTATTTCATCTCATCCATCCTGGGGTTACCTCCACTGGCCTTCTTATCCATCAGGCCTGGAATAGTGGCTGGTCTTGGGTCCCATCTCCCAGCCCTGAGTTTCTCCAGGAACCACCCTGTTTACTGATACCAAATGAATCTTTCTAACTCATGGTCCTCATTCTTCCATCTTTCTGCTGAAGGAATCAAAATGGAGACTTAACATGAAAAAAACAACTGAGTCAAGAAGTGGGCAATTGAACTAAATAGATACTTTACAAAAGAAGAAATACAAATGGCCAATAAATATATGAAAAAATAAAATATAAAATATGAAATATGAAATATAAAATATGAAATATAATATATGAAAAAATAAATATATGAAAAAATAATCAGGGAGATGCAAATCAAAACTACACTAAACAATCTACTGATACCACTCCTGGGTATATTTCCAGAAGGATTGACATCAAAATATTATAATGATACATATATATTTATTTGTTTTAGTAGTACCGAGAATTAAACCAAGGGACATTCTACCTCTGAGCTATAGGGTTTTACTAAGTTGCCAAGGGTCTAGCTAAGTCGCTGAGGCTGAACTAGAACCTATGATCTTCCTGTTTCAGCCTCCTAAGTACTGGGATTACAGGTGTGTGCCACCACACCTGGCTCATATCCATGTTTATGGCAGCACAATTCACAATAGCCGAATTATGGAAACAACATAGGTGTCCATCAACAGATGAATGGATTATAGAATTATAGGACACACACTATAAAATTCTATTCAGCAATAAAGAAGAACAAAATTATGTCATTTGCAGGAAAATGGATGGACCTGGAGAACATTATGTTAAGAGAGATTAGTCAGTCACAGGAAGGGTCATATGGTTTCTCTCATATGAAGAAGCTAGGGAGTAATCGGGATGCCAGAGGGACTTTAGATAATGGGGGAGAAACCTTAGTGGAGAGGTGGAGAGAGGGTCTAGAGAAGGGTGGTGGTAGGGAGGGAGAAATAATGAAGGAAACACTTCCATTGATGCTAAGTACATATGTGAAATGAACAATGCCAATCTCAATACCATGATGGGGAAATGGAGGGAAGGGAAAGGGAGCCAGGAGAAAGCCAACCAATGTTGTGTGTGCATGTATGTCACTATTGCTGTGAACTACATTATGATGTGAGACTACAATGCACCAATAAAATATATTTTAGAAAAATGAAAATGGTACCCCATTATCAATTAGATTAGGTTGGAACCCTTTACTTTGTCTTTCAAGGTCCTCTAACTCATTCAAAATTTTCACTGGTAAATCAGAGCTCTGTCCTCTGGCCTACCACCGCCTTCCCTGCCCACTGTCTCCATGTCTTGCTCACCTTGTTCCACTTATAGAATGCCCTTTCCCTATCAGTGTATATATTTCTTTCATCATTAAGCTGATCCTTAAAGATTGACTCACTTGCCCCAGCATCAAAATGTTCTTTATTTTCTCTAATGATCTTAAAAATCAAGATCATGCATCTTGGAACCATTATTAGTAGGATTTGTTGAGTTCTTACTGTATCTAAGGACTAATTCAATCACTTCTAAAAATAACTCCAAAAAGTAAACGTCCATCTGATTTTGAGATAAGAAAATTGGGGTTCAGAAGGTGAAATTGTCCAAAGCTGTATTGGGATTTGACTCCAAAGTCCACATATCTGACTGCTCACTAAATAATACTATGGCTTTCTTTTAGGGGTGGGAGCATTTGTCTTCTAAAATGATTTAATTGCAAAGACTATTTGTGTGTGTGTGTGTGTGTGTGTGTGTGTGTGTGTGTGTGTGCACCACTCTTTTCCACTGGGCCTAGCTAAGAACAGAGAATGTACTATTTATCTGATGAACTCACTGTGACTTCTAGCTTCTGGACTTAATAATACAGTGACCCCAAATGAGGTAAGCAATTTATGAAAGCAATGATCACCAGGATTATTTGCCCTGGTGAGTAACAGATGACACAAAGTGACCAGTGACATCCAAATAACAAACAGCTTAGTCTCGATGTCTCCCTTCTTTCATATCCTCCTTTGGAAAAAAAAAAAAAAAAAGAAAGAAAGAAACCCCAGGTAGAATACCTCAGAGCTCATTGCCATTCTGAAATCATTTTGCTTCCAACTCCTATTCAAATCATCTCAAGGGCTTTGTTGACATTATCCGCTAACAATTGTAATCCATCTTTCCAAACAGAGAGAGGCAGCAACCCATCAAACACTACCTTTCCCTCTATGGGGATCTGAGGTCTGAGGTGGCCTCCTGACTGCCAGGGTGAGCTCCTGCTGCTAGGCCAGCCTCCCGCGCCAGGCCCCTGGGCACATTTCTAAAGGTAATATTTATAGTGGTGGATGGCTGGGCACTGTGGAGCTAAATGGGATTCTTAATAAAGGCAGCCTTCATTAAGACAGGGAGCACAGGCGATGTGCCCTTGCTTTTGAGGAAGGACGACCCAGCACAAGACAGATGCTCCCCTGGCTTGAAAATCATGCAGGTCAAGTGCCTTGTCATGCATTAACAGCCTTTTTAAGTTCCTAGGCAAATTGAGAGGAGCGGCTTGGATAAATGAAGGAAGAGGAATCGTGCGATCTGTCTTGGTAGCATAAATGCTGAGACGCAGCAGCTGCATTTAAACAGAGCAATTTGCTAAATGAGTGGTTGGCTACTTTCCAGATGGCCAATGTGACACAGGCCTTGGATGAATCCTTTATTCAATCATGCATCTGTCTAGACGGAGACATGAAAGGCCAGGTTACAGCTACCACTGCTGCTGCAGCAGCTTTGAAACCCTTACATAAAACATGCTCTGTTTTGCCAATGAGGCAGCTTGGCCAGAGATCAGCTGGCGCGGATGCGGTGGCATGGTACAAGTGACACCTCCAGGAAAGCCAGCTTCCTGGCTGGACAACAGCTAGCTTGGAACAGGGGCTCTCTCTGTGCACGGTGGCCTATGGTGTCTGTGCATGCCTTCAGGTGAACTGGGCAAGTAGGTGACCTCAGGATGAAGCAGCCATCTAAGGTTAAGAAGCAGAATCACTGATACGTTCTGCATTATCACTGCCTTTAATGGTGCCTTTCTGGTGTTTTGTATTTTTTGGTACTGGGGATTGAACTCAGGAGTATTCTACCTCCAAGCTACACCCCCAGCCCTTTTTATTTTTTATTTTGTTGAGGCTGGCCTCCAACCTGCGATCCTCCTGTCTCAGCCTTCCAAGTACTGGAATTACGGGCATGTGCCACCACACCTGGCTTAACATGCCATTCTAAATCATTTTACATACATGTGTTTTGCCTTGCTTTTTCTGGGTCACTTTTAAAATTCTCAAGATTGATGAAAGAATATCTCCAGACTTCAGCCATGGCCCCTCTCTGCCTTGCCTTCTCCCCATTCCTAACAGTTGCTTCAGTCATGGCTTGAGGATTTCACTAGAAGTGACATCCTGAAGATACTGGCTGCAGACACTAGGAGGTAGACCAGATAACCACTTAGTTCTGTGGCCCCAAAGTCTATGACCCACACTGACTGATGGATTGAAACTAAGGCCACACAGAACCACTGGAGGGGCGCTGAGCCCAATTTAGTAAAATAGGCAGTCATAGGAATTTGCTGGGCTATAACAGAGACATACAGAGAAGGCAACTCTGTTGACTGGCTTCTAAGTTGTATCCCAAGTCTGTTTTACTTTTATTATTGAAAAAAAAAAAGTTTCCATGGGCAAACATTTTTCCATGTTCTTCAGCAGCCCTTCAAGGCTGGTCAGTTAGTACGCAGCTTGCCCCACCTCACAAGAACCTGCTGGTCCAGTGGCAGCCCTCCACCTCTACACTGAGCGGCAGCTTCCGTTTATTTCTAACTCAGGAGGAAATGTTTAACCAGATGAATCACCAGCAGCACCTCCTGTGACATCCTGGGGAAAACTACAGTTTGTTTAGAAAAAAAAGCTAAAGCACTTGATTTATTGTGGTTTCTGATCTATGTGGGGTGGAAATTTTTTAGTTCTGCTCAGTATTGACACGACAAAACTTTCCCTTCAACAGTTTCCTCCTGTCTTAGATGTTTCCTATCATTAGGGCTAAGTCTACTCTACAGTCAGCCCGAAATAAACAAATCAAATGAGCAGGGCTGTCCTGGACTATTTCACCCAGGTAACTTTCCTTTTTCATGTGAACCACAAAATACAGAACACTGTTTCCTCCCTCCCTCCCTCCCTCCCTCCCTCCCTTCCTTCCTTCCTTCCTTCCTTCCTTCCTTCCTTCCTTCCTTCCTTCTCTCCCTCCCCCTCTCCCTCCCTCCCCCCCTCTGCTGGGGATTGAACTCAGGGGGCATTCGACCCCTGATCTACATCCCCAGCCCTTTTTATTTTTTATTTTGAAACAAGGTCTTACCAAGTTGCTGAGGCTGGCCTCAAACCTATGATCCTCCTGTCTTAGCCTCCCAAGTGCTGGGATCACAGATGTGCCCCACCACGCCCGGCTTAAGGGGCTGTTTTTCTCAATTCTTCCAAGGGTGATACTTAACTAGCACTGTTCTATATGTAACGGTGAAAAGCTGATCTGTAGATACAAGGAATGCCCTGTAGCATCATGGACTCAGACTTTGTTGCTGGAGTCTTAAGGGCACGAGCCCATGCTACAGAGAGGGAGATGTTCTAGTCCACAGAAAGCCCTAAAGTGAGAACAAGCATGGAACCCTGGGATAGTTCCTTATCTGTTCAAGTCCTGACACTGAGAAAATGACTCAGAAAGAGTATAAAATTTATACTCGGGTTCGCGGCCAGGCATTCCACAACTTAGTGAGACCCTGTTTCAAAATAAAGAGTAAAAAATAGGACTGGGGATGTAGCTTGGAGGTAGAATGCCCCTGAGTTCAATCCTCAGTACTGAAAAAAAAAAAAAAATTATACTGTTAATAGGTTTCATAGTACACCATGTGTAACGCTGGTGAATATTATTGGAAGGTTTTTAAGGGTGTGGTCCTGGGCTGAGTGCACCAAGCTAAAGGAGCTGCAAGGACAGTCGCTTCTGGAAGCAACCTCCCTAGCAGGTGGTGATGAGCAAGGTCCCCTGGCCTTTGTCGCCAGGTAGCAGATGTGGCTTCCTGTATGCTGAGCATGAAGAGTCCCCCATTCCAAAATTATATGAACACCAAGAAGTATGCAAACTGTGAAAACCTCGAAAGCTGCCAAAGAACCATTGGGTGACAGAGTAGGCGACAAGGCAGGTGGAATGAGTGCTTCTGCCATATGAACAAACTCGTTTCTCTCACACACAACCTGAGGCCATGCTAAATGGCAACCCGAGCTCTTCAATGTGACACTCACTTCAACCCTCTTTCCAACCTAAGAAATTTGATTTTTTTTTAAAAAAGTGAGCACAAGAGACCTTAAATACTGTTTGAAAATGTCATGACTTTCTCACATTCAAATATAGCTCTACAAAGAGTCACCCTTGATTGACATTTTATACAATTTCAGGGCTGTTAATTAAGAACCACAGATACTAGCCAGAAAGCTGAAAGCAGCAGAAGCTGCAAACTATTCCATAGATCAAATGCAGATGAGAACCTAGCAGGAGCACGGTTCCCTGTTCATTCACATGGGGTCCACTAGGGGGCAGTGAATGATCGAGTCTCCGCGCGGCGGGCTTTAATGACGGTTACTATATATACACCTGAAGGGTGGCAGGCCTTTACACAAAGTGAGCAGCGCCGCAGCGATGACAGGTGTAGGGAGCAGCCAGTTATTGCTACCAGCTCGGCCTGTCGGAAGGATAAAGTGGAATGGATCATTTGCATTTCTTGCTAGTGAACTTGCATGCTAATGAGCAGGCAGTGTGGGGGACCTGCGTTGGCTTCCCTGGCAGAACCCGGATGGACTGCACCCGCAGAGCAGCCGGAAAGAGGCAGAGCCAGGGAGCCCCACTTACAGGGCCTAGCAACCAGAGGACACTGCTGATCAAGAGGGGCTTCCCTCTGCTATCCCGTCCCAGTGTGCAGAGCCCATTTGAAGGAGTTCCCCACTGGCGGCTGCGTGACCCAAATCCAGGGCAGCACGCACGTGGTAGTCTGCGTGGATAGCGCCCCCTAGAGCTGGGCAGGGCAGAGATCCTTCCCGCTCCCACCGGGAGATCTCTAGGCACCTGCTCTCTCCCCAGCTCCTCATATTTAATAACATCTGCGTCAAGGGGTTTTAAGGAGAAAACAGGTTTTAAGGTTAAATGTCTGTGGCTCCCACTGATCCTTCCTCGATTCCCTCCTGCCCTCCTGTCCTTGCCTGGTCCAAACCTGTTCTCTGGTAAAATTCTAGAATATCCATCATTCGACTTTTGTTGTGTTCAATCACGTTGTCTCCACTCCCAGGGGAATCTGCAGTTATGCCTAATTTCTAATTGTGATTCTTCCCTCTGGCCCCAGGTTAACACGGACCTCCCCTGCAAAAGGAGGCAAGCTGCCCCCTGCACCCAGACTCCGGGGCTTCCCTGGTGATTCTTCTGCCCCAGGTCTGTTTCTTCACACACGTATTTACCTGCAACATTTCCTTTGCTTCTTTGGTAATCAGAAAAGCCTAGCGGTAAGTACGCAGAACAGACTCAACTCCACTGCTGGGGTTCAAATCCTCGCTCTGCCACCTCCTGGGATCACAGAACCTTGGGCAAATAGCACAGTGGTCCTGGGCCTCAGTTTCCCCATTCTCACAAATGGCAGTGAGGATATCTGCCCCTTGGGGGTGTGGTGAGGCGGACCCGCAGCGCACCAAGCACCAGGAACTCGAGAGCATCGCGCATGCGTTATCTCTGAATGTGTTTGTTCTCATTACTGCTACATTTCCTTGTCTATTTCCCTCTTCCTTCCATCTCAGATTGGGGATGCAGATGCGCCTAGCCTCTTCCCTACCCCTGCCTCTCCTGGTCTTCTGGTTCCTGACTCAGTTGCACCACACACCTACCTGGTCATCACCGTAGAGAATCAGGCACTTGTCAGGATCCAGGAAGCTGAGACAAAGAAGGCAAACACAGAAACCATCTTCAGACACAAAATCAACAACCACAAGCTGGGGGCGGGAGCAGGGAATCCTACCAATGCCCCTTATGTCATGGCCTATTTGTAGAACAGTCTTGATAATAGACACTTGTTTGCTTCTCCTAGATCTGAAGGGAATTCTGATTCTCTTCCTTAAATCATCTGCTTGTGCTGTACAAATTCATGATTAAGGTAAGAAACATTAAAAAAACATTGGGAGCCGGGCGTGGTGGCGCACGCTTGTAATCCCAGCATTCCGGAGGCTGAGACCAGAGGATACGGGTTCACGGCCAGCCTCAGCTACCTAGTGAGGCACTCCGCAACTTAGTGAGACCCTGTTTCAAAATAAAGAATAAAAAATAGGGCTGGGGGCGTAGCTCGGAGGTAGAATGCCCCTGAGTTCAATCCCCAGTCCGCAAAAAAAAAAAAAAAAAAAACATTGGGGAGCCGAGTGTCAACTGTGAGGCGATGCCTTGGCCCATGAACCCTCGGTGGACTCTTCACCAGCTTAGCAGGTTGGCAAGAGGAGGAGGGACCCTGACATGGCCACACAGCTCTCCCCTCAGAAGGGGAGGAAGGAAGGCAGGGCTGACCGGCTCTCTAAACCCTGTGCCTGAGGTGGACAGAGAGGCCGCATGTTCATGGGGAGTTGCTGCAACCTCTGTTCTGGGTGGGTGTCTGGCTCCAAGGCTTCGGGTGCCACTGGCTGGAGCCAAGACCGGAGGCAGCAGGCAGAGGGGACAGACAGGCCTGGAAAGAGGGTGGAGGAGTGGGAAGGAGGTGGCAAGACACTGAGTGAGTGGTGACCCCTCACACCCTCAGTACTGTCTATGAAAAACACAAAATGCTTGGTATGGGCTGGATTTCTTGTCAAAGAACAGTGAAGGGGCTGATCAGGCACCAGAGGTAGAGGCCCCTCCAGTATCTAGGAATTAGCAACATTACAATCATAAGGATTTTTGGACATCTTGTGGCTATATTAATTGTGTGTGTGTGTGTGTGTGTGTGTGTGTGTGTGTGTGTGTGTGTGTGTAGAGGCAGACGGGGAGGGAGGGAGAGAGAGTCAGTCAGTCACTGGCGATTGAACTCAGGGGTACCTCTGAGATACACCCTATTTTATCTTTTTATTTGAAACAGGATCTCACTAAGTTGCTGACGTCCTCACTAAATTGCTGAGGCTAGCCTCAAACATGAAATCCTCCTCCTGTCTTAGCCTCCTAAGTGCTGAGATTACAGGCATGCACCACCACACCTGGTGGCTACATTAAATTTGGTGAGTAACTCATCAATTTATGTCAGGCTAATTTATTGCTCTTTTATTTCCAGGGACAAGAGAAATATACTTGAGCCACTGCTTTCTTAAGTCAGTATCAAAAACCTTTGTGTCTTTTAAATGCCTTAATTTTAACTACCATACAGACACTGTGAAGCCTACAATAGATTGTTTCCCTCTTTTTTTTTTTTTTTTTGGCATGTAGGGAACTCAAAGAGAAAGACATTGCCTCTAAAAGATTTTTAGGGTATTATGGAATATATTTTATTTATTGAATTTTATCTATATTCATATGTGTATGATTTTTTGTTATGTTCCATATTTATTCTTATAAATACCTAACTCCTCTTAGACAATGTTGTCATTAATAATAAAAAATATGAATACATTGTGACTATCCTGGAAGTTCTTACACCTTATCTTTTACTATACAGAAATATTCCTAGAGTTTTGTCATAGCCAATTCTGTGGCTTACTTCTAGCTTCAAAGTCCTGGTTTTTTTTTTTTTTTTTTTTTTTTTTTTTTTTTTTTTTTTTTTTTTTTTTGCAGTACTGGGAGTTGAACTCAGGGGCATTCTACCTCTGAGCTACACCCCCAGCCCTTTTTTTTTTTTTTTAATTCTTTATTTTGAAACAGGGTCTCACAAAGTTGCGGAGTGCCTCACTAAGTAGCTGAGGCTGGCCGCAAACAGGATCCTCAGGTCTCAGCCTCCCAAATGCTGGGATTACAAGCGTGCGCCACCACACCCGACTGCAAAGAACCTTTTCCACCCCGTTTTTATTAAGGTGTTCTCTTACATATTCTAGTATACACTTTTAAAATATTTGAGTGAATATCCAATGATTCTTTACCAGGCTGTCCCCCCACTAATGTGAAATTTCAGTTTCATCAAATATTCTTTCCTATGGATAGAGAGGTCTTTCACTAATCTGTGTGGCTCCTTTTTGCACTACTATTTTACTACTTTGATTTATTGTAAGTAAATAGATGGCTTGATACCTGTAATTAGAGTTCTTCCTTATTCCTTTTCAACATTTTCTTGACCATTATCACATATTTACTCTTCCAGATGAACTTTAGAATCACTCCATTGAGTCCCCCAAACAATCTCACCAGGATTTTGATTGGACATTGAATTTGGCATTTAATTTTGGGACATCTTCACAGTATTGAATTTTGTGTCCAGGAGTACAGATGCTTCCAATATTAGGGTTTTCTTTAATTTCTTTATAAAGGTTATTGTTAAGGTCATTTCTGGGTATATTTAATAATCTTCCAATTGATTTATTCTTCAGACAGAGAGGAAATGAGAAAGCTAATGAACAGCCTAGTTCCTGGTGACCAAGATGTCCCATCATGAAACCTGCAAAGATGTGACAGACCTCTTCCTAGCAAAAGCATGATCATTCCACATAGGATCTTGAAAAGATTGGCTAAGAAGGTTTGGCCAGTTCAGTAAGCTACAGAAACAGACAAACTAACTAACTAACAAAATATAAATGTCCCTCAGGAAGACAAAGCTTTGCAACTCTCTACCAAGGTATCAAAAAAGCCTATTTGGACCCCAAATTTCTCTATATCTCATATTTTTTACAGAAGATTTTGAACAAAGATTTTAGCTCCTTGCACATGGTCATTCTCTCCTTTCCATAATTCTTGGTGGTTTTAATATCAATTGTAAATAATCTTTCCAGGCTACTGGTTTCATATTTCCTTAACTTCATACCTCCTATGGTCTTGTGTCCCCTGGTACTTCAGCCACTCAAGGTCACAGTCATGCCCTTTATCTGTCAGTAATAACTGAAACACTCCCTGCCCCACCCTGAATCTCAATTTTACACATTCTCCTGCCATGCTTTTCCGTTTAGTCTCTGTGCACCAGCTCTAACACTAGGTGTGTAATCCACTGATCCTAACACATTTCCATTGTCCCTGGCCCTTTTGTGTCTCATTTTCCTTCTTACCTGAGTTATGGTTTGGGTCTGGAATGCTCCGTAAAGACTCATGTGTTGAAAGCTGAGTCCCCACTGCAGGGAGGTTCAGAGACAGGGCTTTGGGGAATCGTTTGGACCAAGAGGGCTCTGACCTCATCCACAGATTAATCCATCTGGTGAATTAGTCCATTGATAGCTGAATGGACTACTGAGCAGTGGGACCTAGTTGGAGGAAGTAGGAGCGGACCCTGGAAGGGTTTATCTTCCTCCAGCACCCTCCTCTCTGCTTCCTGGCTGTCATGAGCTGAGCAGCTCTCCTCTGCCTCGCCCTTCTGCCATGGTGTTCTGCCTCAGCGTGGCCCCTGAGTTGGAGTTGGTTGACCATGGACCGAACATCTGAAACCATGAGCCAAAATAAACTCTTCCTCCTCCAAAGTTTACTTCTCAGGTATTTTGGACACAACAAAGAAGCTGACTAACACACGTGGCTTAAACACCATAGACAATTGTACCCCCTTCCTCCTATTCATCTTCAAGCTCCTCCCACTTCTCCTCTTTTGTTGGCAAAATAAGACCCAGGTTAAGCCTGACTGGACTTTCTACCTGTTTGCTGCCTGCATCCATGTGAAAATGTGGCTGCAGATGAGCCACAGGACCATGCTGAGTGGTCTGACTTCAAATTCATGACCACAAACCTCTAATAAGTTCTCAGTGATCCTCATCAGTACTTCTCATCTCCCACCCTCCAAGATCAGTTCACTTCCTCTCTCCTCTGTCTCCTCTGCCATCTCAACACAGAGATCTTTTTCCTTTGGGGAAAAAAGAAAAGAGCGTCATACTGCTGTCTTCTTTTCTCTCTTCCTGATGTCTTGACACCACTCCCACAGAACTGTTGCCCCCAGTGCCCACAGAAGTGGCCTCTTCAGTCAGCAGGGACCTCCATGCTGATAAAACTGGTCCTCATCTTCCTAGTTGCTGCCCTTGACTCTGTATTCCTTGGTTTCAAGTTCTGGACTCAGCCCTCACTACCTGCATATGAGTTGCTGGTGATCTGTTATGATTTGGGGTGGAGTGTCCCCCAAATGCTCATGTGTTTGAAGCCTGTCTCCAGTGCAGCAATATTCAGAGGTCAAATAACTGGCTCGGGGCTCTAATCTCATGAGTGAATAAATCCACTGAAGGAGTAATCTTCTGAATGGATTTCATAGCTGGAGAAGGTGGGTCACTGGCGCTGTGGCCTTGGGGACTGTATCGCTCCCTGGTCATTTCCTGTTGGTCTATCTGTCTGTCTGTCTGTCTGTCTGTCTGTCTCTGCTTTCTGGCTGACATGAGATGAGCTGCTGTCCTCTGCCACATGCTGTGCCGCTATGATGTCCACCTTGGAGTTGGCAGCTATGGACTGTGCCTCTGAAACTATGAGCCCAAATAAATCTTTCTTCCTGTGTTGTTTGTGTCTGGTATTTTGGTCATAGAGATGGAAAAGCAGATGAGAACATGAGCACATCCCTCAGCCTCATGGATTTAACTCTCCCCATGATCATGGCTCTACATCCCCCTCTTCCTCCCAGTGCTCACACGTTGACCATCCCAAATTTCTGATGCCCTCATGTGGCCTCTCTTTCTCTCTGACCCCGTGCCTTTCTAACACCATGCACGATCATGTATCATGTGGGTGGTTCCTGTCTAGGAGCCAGGATTCACTGGGGCAAGGGTTCTTGCCTATTTTCTTTAGTAATGTATCCAAACTACCCAGAACAGTGTCAGGTCCACAACCAGCTGCACTGATCCTTATTGTAGACGTCCAGGCCACCATACACACTCCTTTCATGCTCCAGCTGTGCCCCACCACACAGCCTCTGTGCTTATCTAGAAGTTCTGTGGGCCCTCTCTGCCGTCCATCCATGTCCCACTGCAGTGCTGCCCAGCAGGCTCTCCTTGTCCCCTCCCTGCAAGATGTATAATCCCTCCTGTGCCCTATCTTCCCCCTTAACCCACACTGTTTCACATACTCCTGTTGGCTTTGTGTAATGCCTGTCTCTTCCCACCCCTATAAGAATTCCCTATGAGTCCAGTGTGGAGCTGTTTCTTTCACAGCCCTATCATGAAAACAGCATCTGCCCCTGTTTGGGGGATGAGGAGGGGGTAACTGTATCATCTTTAAAGAAAAGGGAGACAGTAAAACACCATGACCTTGAGACCCTGTTTGTTCCAAAATACCTAGCTAAGTAAGGGGACGCTGAGAGCAAGCCTGGGCTGGAAAGTCCAGATATGTATTGCCTTGAAGGCCACTGGCTTTCTCTTGTGCATACGGGAACATGGGCACACTAGTGTTATCTGTAGAAGCTACTTTCTTGCATGTTCACCAGGACAGGTGATCCTTGGGATGCTGGTCATACAAGCAAACTAAGCAAGCAGATGCTGGTGATGTCACTCTGCATGAGGACAGGCATGGAACTGAGGACCATGAACGGAAGATATGTGTCACTTGTCCAACCAGCTGGACACGACATCCTGAGGGTGGAGGCACTGCTTGGCAAAGCGCAGTGATAGAGGTACTCCATGCCTGTAGCTACTGAAATTTTCTTGGAGCAGTCACTGATTTCTTGTGCGGCACCCAGAGTGTTCAGGGCAGCTGCTACCCACCTTCTGCTGACCTCCTCCAAGCCCCGTGCCATGACTAGCCTCAGCCTTAATCACAGTGGAGACTGGAGACCACAGGGTTGCCTCTCTCAGGCCTTTATTCTCACTACTCATCCCCCAATACACATGGCTCTGGCTTCCTTGACTTCTGAGCCCCAGTAGACACCCAGCCAAACTCAGGGCTGCCGGTTCACCCACTGGTGGTGGCCTTGCTTCTGGTTGAACAAATGCAGTGTCTAGCAGGATGCCTGGTGCAGTCTGGGCACTTCTCCCAAATCCATCCACCCTCTATGTGCCTGGCATTTTTCTAAACCCTTGAGATATAATCGATCAAGCCCCCTTACCACCATGACTCTTACATTCTAGTGTGGGAAGGCAGATAATAAACAAGTTGCCAAATGTATATATTGTATGTGAAGATGCAAAGTGCTGTGAAGGCGAATAAAGCAGGCAGGGGCCAGAAAGGACTCTGTGTCTGGGTGGGTAGGTGCAGAGGGCAGAAGGGGAAGGCCTCTGCAAGTGGGTAACATTGGAGGGAGCCACATGGACTTCAGAGAGCTAGGACATTCAGGGAGGAGGTAATGGCAAATGCAAAGGCCCTGAGGTGCCAGTGATCACAGGGTGTTCAGAGAACAGTAAGGAGTTCCATGTTGAGGGGCAGAGAGAGTGAGCAAGGGTGGAGGAGAGTAGCAAGGACAGAGTGGAGTAGAGGAAACAGAGGGGGAAGATTTTCCCCTTAAAAATGAACCCCCTCAGCAAGGCGTGGTGGCACATGCTTGTAATCCCAGTACTTGGGAGGCTGAGACATAAGATCCGGGTTCTTGGCCAGCCTCAGCTACTTAGTGAGGCTCTCCACAACTTAGTGAGACCCTAAGAAGAAAAAAAAAAGAAAAAAAGAGCCCCCTCGACTGAGGGTATACTAGGCAGAGAAGAAGGAGCACATGGGAGGGGAAGGAGAAAGGGCAGAGGGAGCCAGCAGTGGGTACCAGGCTGAGCCTCCCTAAGGGTTGGCAGGGGTGGGAGGAGAGCGAGTCCCCACGAAGGAGGGGCTGGAGGAGCTCAGGCCAGATGGTGTCCTGGGTCCCTACATGCAGAGTCTTGGGTCCCAGACAGCACAGGCTGAAGCCCTGTGCTATAGTCTGGATCTGAAATATTCCCTGAAGGCCCCTGTGTTAAAGGCTTGGTCCCTGGGCTGAGGCTATAGGAGGTAGTTGAAACTGGGAGGTCTTTAGGTCCCTGAGAGGAGAAAAGTCCTGGAATGGAGCTTTTCTGCTCTGCAATTGCTTACCCTGGAAGGAGTCTCCTATCCTGCTTCAAAGTGGGAAATCACCTACTTTTAAAAAAGAGACAGATTCCAATGATATTCCTGCCAAAAAACCAAAACAAACAAACAAACAAAAAACCCAGAAATGCAATTCATCCTGAGCAAAAAAGCCCAGAAATTATTCCTATTCCTGTGCAGTTCTGACAAAAGAGCAGGTTCTGAGAATTCAAGCAACAGAAACAACTCAGTGGGCCACAGAAATGGCAGGCCAGGTGAGCAGTAACAACCGAAAATGTCCAGGCTGTACAAGGAGCTGTCTGTGATTTCTTTTTTTTTTTTTTTTTTTGAGAAGGCACAATTTAGGACAATTTATTTTTTCTGTAGGAATTTCTCATTTATAGCTAATTTATGTATTTAATTATTGATAAAGGAAGCAAAGGAATGAGGGTTAAGAAAGTGGCTTGATGTGGTGGTGATTCGTGAGAGTATTTTCTCACATCAGACAACCTGAAGTTTTCACCATGCTCAGGACAGGGCCCAAGACAGAGCAACCTCAGCACATGGCCACTGGGAAGAACAGTGAAGCTGGGAAATTAGAAATGCCCAGTGATGCTCAGGTTAGCTCCATATTCTATTTCCTGGAACTTTTCTAAATTGCAGAGTATTGTGAGCGAGTCAATTTCTGACCAGTTTTGATATTCTAAATCCTAATGATCTCACTATCTCTGTACTGGAACTACTTTCAATTTTAAAAGAACTTTCCATGATATGACACAGCAAGAAGGTCCTCTTCAGATGCCACACAAATGTGGACTTCCCAACCTCCAGAAATGTGAGCCAAATAAACCTCTATTCTAAATAAACTTCCCAGACTCAGCCATTTTGTTGTAGCAACAGAACATGGACAAAGACAGAGATATTAGCTTGCAGAACAAGTGGGATAGAGAGAAGGATTTTGTTCCCAATATGGGAGAAACAAGAACACTTTTTATTAGCTAATGGGATGGATCTAGTGGAGAATGAAAATTTCAAGGAAAATGAAGGGAGATTTTTTTTAGGAGGGATATCCTCGATTTGGTGAGACCTAAGTGGAGAGATTTGCAAAGGAGCATGGAAAGGCCATCTCATTGAGCAAGGGAGACAGCAGGTTCCAGGTGCTGGTGAGCAAGCAGTGGATGGAAGTTAGTGGAGCATCTAAGCTGATGGCTTCAGTGTCCTCAGTGAGGTAAGAAACGCTGTCACTGGCTGAGATGAAGATGGGGAAGAGCCGCTGTGGTTGGGGGTGAGTCGAGGAGAAAAAGTGGGATTACAGTTTTGGCCCAGGGGGGAGAGGCAGGCATGGGACTTGTGTGCAATGGCCTGGGGGCCTCACAAGCTCTCTTGAATTTGAACTCAGGAGGTGCGAGTCGTCCTCTAGCTGCCCCTGGCCTCAGCTCCTCCACGTCCTCCAAGGTCGCTTCTTACTGAGTCCGTGGCCTCAGTAGGCGCTGCTGGGCACAGCGAGGTCACTCCGTGTGTGGTGTGCGGCATTGAGGACTGTAGGCCTTGGGGAGGTCCCTGGAGAGGCACAGCGAGGAGCTGAGGTGACCCTGGCAGGCTAAGGGGGCGGCGGGGGCCCTGTTCTCCATCCTCCTCCTCCTCTTCTGATACTGTGGGGGGTCTGGTGTTGGAGAGGGGCGGAGGGGAGAGGAGTAACCTGAAGGGACTCAGAGATCATCTCCCCTAGACTGAGCTAAACTGAATGGACACGGTGGCCCCTGAGGGCCCCAGGGCTCCCTCGGGCCACACCTCCAGCCAGAGACAAGTCCGGCAGACTCAGCCTCCCGCAAAGGAGGACTCAGCTCAGGCCATTTCCTCCTCTACCCGGCCACTGCTTCAGCCACTGGCTTCTGCCAGCGCTTCCCGTGTGGATGATTGTCCACACCTTCCCCACTGTTTACTGAGTAGTGCTCTGTGCTAGTCCTTACTGGCTTGCCAGTTGTGTGTTCATTAGAAGAACCCCTCATTTTACAGAGGAGGAACCAAAGCCCCCTGACAGTCTGCTATATTTTCCGCACTGGTCTCTCCGACCCTGGTCTAATCCATCCCCCATTTTTCCAGCACAGTAAGTCTCCTTAAGCATTTGTTTAAAATCTTCAGTTTTTAGGATACAGGCCAAGTCCTTAGCAGGGCAGAGATGGCCTTTCATTAGAAAACCACTGACAGCCTGGGCATGGTGGCACATAATTGTACTTGGGAGGCTGAGACAGGAGGATTGAAGGTTAGCAGCCAGCCTCAGCAACTTAGTGAGGCCCTCCACAACTTAGTGAGACCGTTTCAAAAATAAAGAATAAAAAATAGGGCTAGGAGTGTATCTCAGAGGCAGAGGTAGAATGCCCCTGGGTTCAATCCCTAATATGGCAAAAAAGAAAAGGAAAGGAAAATCTCTGACTGTCTTGCCTCATCTTCTCTTATTTCTGTCCTTCAAGGGAAGGGAGTCCATCAGTCCAAAAATAAGTTGTTTTCCTGGAGAAGTCAATGCCTCCCCTCCTCCACCCCTTCCCTTAATGCTTCTGTGGATTGGAATGTCCCTTTGGTTCCTGGGTCTGTACCTCCCCCTTGTTCTCCAGCTCAAAGGTGACTCCCTTGGGAAGGCTCTGCCATTGGCTCCTGCTCCTCCCCCTGTCTGAGGGCTCAGGTCCCCCTCTGAGCCCCTTGCTCTTGGACCCCACTTGTCATGGGGTGGGCTGGCCCATCTGCCTCCTTCTCCAGGGTGCAAACAGTAAGAGAAAACAGTGTTTTCAAATGTATATTTTAGAGCTCTTTTCCTGGAGAAACAGGATTCAAGATACAAATATCCTTTTTGTACAGAACAGAATGGGAATGTCTCTAATTCAGGAAATGAAGCCAATCTATGCTCTCTTACTGATATATTGTCTTAACAAAAGGCTCTTAAAATTTTAAGTCTTTTGTCTAAGAAATCCTCTGAAATAGGTTGATGCCATGACCCCCTAGTAAGATTTCTTTTTTCTGTTATTGTTAGCTTACTTTATGCTCAAAGAAGGCAATGTCTTGCCCTGGATTAGCAGACAAATTAGCAGTAGGTCAGGCTGGGATAAGAAAAAAATTACCTGCTTATTAATGTATTTATTTGTTTTGTCAAAAAGTAACTATTGAATGTTTTCTGTGATCCAAGGACTCTTAGGCAGGTACATCTGTCACTCATTGAAAATACTTCTGGCTGGGGGTGTAGCCCAGAGGTGGAGCGCTTGCCTAGCATGCTCAGGGCTCTGGGCTCCATCCCTAGCACTACAAACAAACAAACCCTCTGTTTTATTTTTGGATCTGAAATTTTTCAGACTGAGGCATACCTCAGAGTGTGTCTACAACGGTGTGAAAGCAACAAAATAGAAGTTGTATTATATTTGAAATCATATATTAGAGGTAATGATAGAGCGGGTGCCATACACGGTAATTAGTTTACAATGTGCCCCCACAAATGCACTCAGACACCATGATTAATGCTCCCTGGAGCATTCAGTCCCCATAACTAACAATCCCTGTGCTTACCAGAACTCTGCTCTCCCAGGATATTATGATAAATACCATGTTGGTTCTACTGCTGCGCTCAGTGATTAGGTCTGGGTGTGAGAGGGGGTGGAAAGATGCAATGGAGATAAAATGTAGAGTTTGGCTCTGGTTGCTTAGCTAGAAATCAGTAAAGAACAAGCCAGGCTGCCTTAAGTGAGGCTTCAGGGTGACATCAGGGCATAGCCCTCAGCCACCCCGATTGCCAAGTCTGTGGGGTCGTAATGGGTTATTAGTGCTGTTCCCAACTGCTTTTCTGTTGGGTGTGCCTGGGAAAGGAAGGAAGGAAGGAAGGAAGGAAGGAAGGAAGGAAGGGAGGGAGGAAGGGTGGGTCAGTTGGTCTCTGCTCGGAGGAGGAGAGAAGCATCTTGAGCTTCACTTTTGGTCTTCTGGGACAGTCCTCCTGCAGGATGCTGGCCACAGAGGAGGCACTCTCAGGGTTAGATCAGCAGCCGACAGTCCTATTGGTCAATGGGGCTGATGTGTAGCCAGGGCCATTGACTCCATCCTGGATGAAGTCCTCATCAGGACAAGTCACGTGGTTGGTATACAACCCAAGTTAGTTAATAGCCACCATTGTGGATGAAAAACTTGTACTCATCTGCTCCTCTCACCCCATACACATATTGAAGCCCTAACCCCTATGTGATGGTGTTTGGAGGTAGGCCCTTAGGGTCAGATGAGGTCATGAGGGTGAGGCCCTTATGATAGGATTAGTGTTCTTATACAAGACTCCAGAGAGCTAACATTCTCTCGCTCTCTTGCGTGTCCTCTCTCTCTCTCTCTCTCTCTCTCTCTCTCTCTCTCTCTCTCTCTCTCTCTCTCAATCTCTCTCTCTACCTCAGGTCGACCACAAGCACAACTGGTGGCCACACCAGCACTTCCCTTCTGTTTCTGCCATAAGTTGAAGTATCATGAAAACTCTCCCCAGAAGCTGAGCCGGTACTCGTAACCATAAGCCAAAATAAATCTTTTTTTTTTTTCTTCACAAATTCCCAGTCTCAGATATTCTGTTACAGCAACAGAAAGTAGATAGAGACAGTATCCAAAGGCTGTGGATTTTACTGGACAGGGAGTTGGCAAATAATAAAAAGTAATATGATCACAGTTGAGTATCAGGAACATTAATCCAGCCACATTTAAAACATAGATTAAGGCTGAGCGTGGTGGCTCATACTTGTAATCCCAGTACTTGGGAGGCAAGATAGGAAGATTGCAGGTTCAAGGAAAGTCTCAGCAAGTAGTGAGACTCCCATCAACTTAGGAGACCCTGTTTCCAAATAAAAATAAAAAAATAGCTTAGAGGTAAAATGCCCCCGAGTTCAATCCCCAGTGCTACAAAAAATTAGAATGATAATTGATGTCTCTAAAAATAATTTCACCTTTTGGCTTCCTTCTCCTTGCTAGATGAAGGAAGGTCCCTCTTTGGATGTGCCAGGTGACATGGCGATGGCATGTCATAGTTTAGATTTAAAGTGTTCCCAAAACCTTGTATTGCCAAGGAAGCCAGGTTCAGAGATGGGGAATGGTGAAGGAGGTGGGCCAATGGGGCAGCACCTTAGGTACTGTGCCTGTCCCTGGGCCCTCCTCTCACTCTCTGCTTCTTGCCTCCATGCAGTGATGGTGGCTTTTCCTCTGCCATGCCCTGCCGCCCAGCTGTTCCTGCCTGGGAGTCTGCCACCCATGGACTGAAACCGTGAGCTCCAAATAAACCTTTCTTCCTCTAGGTTGTGTTTGTCAGGCATTTTTGTCACAGCACAATGACAAGCTAAGTAGAATACACATGCTGATGGAACCCTGGCATGACCTGACTGGACACAGTTGCCCAGGGAGACAGGAGGGAAGCTCTAGTACCTGGGTGAGAGTCACCCACAGCCAGCCCTTCTGGGATGTCCCTTCTTACCAGTAGTCCAGTTTCAGAGGTACAGCATGCAGGCCACCAATCTGGCAGTAAGGCTCCAAGTTAGAAAGCTCATACAGCTGCAGTTCACGGCGTCTGTTAAAAAACAAAGCACACTTGGAGTAAACTTTAAACTCTCCACTTCACCTCTGAAGAAGTATTTTGTATTCCACGGATCCCACAAGGCAGGGGCACTTGACCAGTGAAAAGCCTGCATGCGGGGCAAATCCTCTAGCTGAGATTGAGGCCTCGCTCTCAGCTCCTCACATGGAAGGGAATCTCTTCAGCCTGGCTCTAAACCTGGCCACAGGGATAGTCCTACTTCATCAGGGGCTAGCACAGTTTTTAACATCCTGGGCTCTGGATCCCAGCAGTGGGGAATTCAGATCCTAGTTTACCACTTAGTTCTCTCTTCTGTAAAGTGGATAATGACAGTTCCTGTCTTAAAGAAGACTCAGGAAGATGTGATAAGATGATGTGTGAGGAAGAGATAAGTCCAATGCCAGGGACTTACTAAGTGCTCAAAATGTGAGCAGGTGCTTGATGTTGATAACATAATGATGGTCACCCCTGCAGACTGCAGGGGCGATGGCTTCTTTTTCTTTTTTTGCTAAAGGGCTGACTTGGTGCTTTCCTCACCTGTACCCTTGAATGCTTTCCTCCGGTTAGGTGTTCTACCATGCAGCTGACTGAGAGAGTGTGTTTGTGAAAAAGCAACCTTCTTCTTTGTTCACTGGGGACATACAGGAGTCAGTCTTGATCACATGACCTTTACCTCCTTGGAGTTAAATGTCTCGTCTCCCTCTCCCTTCCCACATGTCATTCAATTCAGAAGTGGCTCCCTGCCACCAGGTGTCCTGTGCTTTGCCCCATCTTCTTATCTGTCAGCTCCGAGTGTCTCTAATAAGCTTCCTTATCAATTTCTGAACCTCTATGTGTATGACACACATGATAAGGTTATTGAACACAATTAAAAAATCAAACTAGGAAGGTCATTATGTTTTTCAAACACAGAAAGACAAATATCACAATGTTGTCACTCATTTGTGAAGACTGAAAGAGCAGATCTAATAGAAGGGAACACGGTAGGGTCACTAGAGATTGGGAAGGGCGGGGGAGGAAGATGGAAAGAAGTAAGGAACAGCGAAATCCAGAGAGGAGGAATTCTGCTTTTCCACAGCATAGTAGGGTAAGCATTGGTTAAAACAATCTGTGCTACATTTCAAAATGACCAGAAAAGTATGAAATTCCCAACACATAAAAATGACTAAAACTTGATTGATTATTAATCAAGATAAGTGAGTACCCGGATTTGATCATTACACATGTATCAAATTATCATAATGTACATGTGTTGTCTCAATAAAAAATGTACAAATATCATCCCAGTAAAAGTAAAACTAAAGTGGGCTGAGCTTATAAGTCCAAACTTGTTGATTTTTAATAACATTAATTATATTAATTTATTGATATTTAATAAACATGTTTATTAAATAACATTAATAGGTATACAAAACTTAACATATAAAAATGGTATTAAGCCTAACATGAAATAAATTACGTTTGACAAAATATCCTGGATGGCGTGAAGCCAGATTAATCTTTAATTCAATGACCAATGAGTTCTAGAAGGTAGAAGGTGGAGGAAAGACTCTCAGGGCTGGGCTTCAGAGCGTGTCCCACCTTGAGGACAGAGGGTCCAGGGCGTTCTCCCATGAGAGGGGGTGGAGGGTGTCCCCACGTAGGTTGGAGGGAGGGTGTGCTCACATGAAGGAGTGCAGGGCGGTCCCACAAGAGAAAGCTTGAGGGCATTCCCACGTGGGAGGGAGTGGAGGGCGCACAGGTGGAAGAGGGAGTGGAGGGCAGTCCCACGTGTGAGGGGGGTGGAAGGAGGTTCCACTCGAGAAAGAGGATGTTCCCACATGGGAATAGAGGTGGAGAGTGTGCCAGGTGGGAGCTGGGGTGGAGGGTGGTCCCACGAGGAGGTGGGAAGCCGGGCGGGGTGGAGGGCTTCCCAGGTTGGGGGCGGGTGGAGAGCATGCACATGTGAGAGTGGGATGGAGGGCAGTCTCTCTTGGCCAGAGCTGTGAAAACATGTTTAAGCACTAGCTGTTTCTCATAGCCACATGCCCAAGAACTTAAATTGCCTAATTTCTAGGGCTTAATCCACCTTGATCACAGATCAAGCTCCTAAAGTGCAGAAATCGCTTTCTTCAACTATTATTGGAGTGTTTCAGATTTCTCTCCCACCAAGTCCCTTTTGTCATGGCCCATACTTGAAATTCATCGAGCAAGGCCCAGGACCCTGCTCCTTTGTTTCTCTGAAGTTGACACTCATCAAAACCATGAGACCCTCCCTCCCCAGACCAAGGCCCTTGGGTTTTACTTTTTGAATTGGTTCAGAGCACTGAGACTGAATTTGTTTGGATAATGAAATGGCAACACTATTTCGAATCTGAAATAAGATGTGTTAAAAAAAAAAAACCAACTACCCTAGACTAATTTTTTTTTTCTTTTTGCGGTACTGGGGATTGAACTCAGGGGCATTCTACCTCTGAGCTATACCCCCAGACCTATTTTTTATTCTTTATTTTGAAACCGAGTCTCACTAAGTTGCGGAGTGCCTCACTAGGTAGCTGAGGCTGGCCGCGAACCCGGATCCTCCGGTCTCAGCCTCCCGAATGCTGGGATTACAAGCGTGCGCCACCACGCCCAGCTCTAGGTGTTTTTATCACCTGGAGCATTCCTGTGCCTCTTGGGGCTTATTCCCCGCGAGAAGGCGCATCTGGACCTCATTGCAGTACAGCAAAGTGGTCTCTTTGCGTAGTACCATGGACTAGCATATGAGTTTTAGTATTTTTTAAAAATAGTCTCCTGACTTTACCAATATACCACAAGTAGATATGTGTTTGTGTTAACACCGTGATGGCTCCATCCCAGCACTCACCCGGTCCCAATGATGAGTTTGTTGTACTGTGGCATGCTGATGACATCTGTCACCCACCTGGGCTTCCGGCTGATAGACTTGCCCTGGAGGGTTGAAGGGTGGAAATGAGAAAACATGTGCCTTTTTAATAAGACCATTTCAGTTGTCGAGAGCCCTTTTTGTTCATAACATGCATGCTTAACATTGCAGAATTTTCTCTAGTCCATTTTCTCCTCCAAGGAGAACTTTTTCCATAGGCGTGGAGAGCCAACTCGATCTCTCTCCAGGGATGGCTTATTCAGCAACCTGAGAGGATTACTTGCAACTTCTAGTGAGTATTGTAAGTTAACGCAGGGTATGCACTAGGTTCTGTAACCCAGCACCCAGAACAGAACCTGGGTCTTCACAGGGGCTCAGCTAATTGTTAAATCAGGTAATACAAGAACGACTTTCAAGGGAGCATATATCCAGAAATGGGTCAGGCATTGTTCCTCAGTGCAGATTCCAAATGCTGTTTGTATCTTGAATTTATGATTCTGTGATATGGTAGGTTCTCTGAAGAGAAATCCTAGCACAACTGCCTAAACCAATATAACCACAAACAGGGGGAAAATTCTATTCCACTTGTTATTCATTAAGACTTGTGATAAATTGCATGACAGAATCACATGTAATTCATCACTCCATCTGATGTTAGAAGCAAAATGAAGTATTATCTGTACTACATGTAGAGCCCATATTTTATTTGCATTCCATAGACTGGCAAAACCCAACATGAATATATTATATTCAAGGGCACAATTTATGTAATCATGCCACTTAAGGAGCGGTTTAAAATAGCAAATAAAATCAAACTGTAGCACTCAGCATCCTTATCAAATGAAAATCACATACAAAAATCTGCTTTTTTCTTTTCAACTTCAGCTGCAGGGACCAGAAATAAATAGCTCCATCTTCTCTGATCATGATTAAGGTGTCATCAGGCATGGAGAGAATGCGCAGCACGGGGGCCCCTAGTGACAGCCTCTGGGGCACAGCAGGCAGCAGGAAAGAAACCTCTTTCTGTCGGGCCAAAGCATTAGCTTGCTCCAAATACTCCAGCTGCAGATGTGTGCAGAAGCCACCCTGGAGAATAAAGGACAATTCATTAGATAGCCAGTCATTCTGGCTCTCAAAAAATCTTTTTCCCATTAGGGCATGGATATGATATAATTGTTAGGACATGAGCTTCATTGTCAAAACCTTGCAGGTAATACCTGTGGTGTGCCAGTGCAGATGGGCCTGGAAGCCTGTTATCCAGCTGTTGAACTTACTTTCCTTGCTTTCTTCCCACCTTTCTCTAAAGGTGATGATGATGATGACAATGATGACATGATTATCAAAAGTGTACCATGTTCTATGAGATGTGGCTTTTCACTTTAGTCCTCACCAAAAATGTAGGAAGTAGGGTCTATTGTTCATTCCATTTTATAAATTGGGAAACTCCCACTAAGGCTAAGTGATGTGCTAAGATCAAATAACAGGTGTCTGGCCAGAGACTTGAGTCCTTATATAACTACAAAGTTCCTAAGCATCAGGACATATGCCTCCTTTAGAATCTCAGCAGTATATTTATGGGAAAGAGTTCTGTGGTCAACGAGGAAAGGAGTGGGGCATCTCTGGACTTAGGGAATCTTCATTTTCTCTCCACTTGCCCCAAATCTGTACTTCACTAGATTTTTCTCTTCTGTCCTGGAATCCTGAGTATTCCTTTTAAAATCAGATGATAGTGAGCATATTTGTATTTGATTTGCTTGGAGAACTGGTCAGAGGTCTGAATAGGGGTGGCTTACTGCTCAATTTATCATGTCTTTTTTGTTGTTGTTGTTTTGTTTTTGTTTTTGTTTTTGCGGTACTAGGGATTGAACCCAGGGGCATTCTACCTCTGAGCAATTTATCATTTCTGAACTTAATTCATTCCAGAGCAATGGAATGAGCCTGCAGACAGGATGACTGAGAATACTGAAAACAGGTGTCTCAGCTTCTGGTTATTACACAGCCCAAACTGTGCAATATTAGTAATGACAATGGTAGCATTTGTGAGAATTTACTCTGCGATAGCCCCACTTCATGTGTTCATTGATTTATCACCAGATGTCCTTGCCTGTGGGATTTCTTGATCACTGGTGTTTCTCTTTGCCTCTTGGTTAAAGTGGTAGATGTGCTCTTTAGTTTTTGGCTTTTGGATACCTTCCTGGAATGTGCCTTAGCTACTGAGATTCCTAGTTAAACTACTTTAAGTATAGCTTGACATGATAAGGACTTGCAAACATGAGCAAGCACATGACCTTGGCTCACCTTCAAGTTGGTAAAGAGCACTGAGGGGCAAAGAGAAAGACCCTGTCTCAGAACTAAATATGTTATGCAGGTCCCTCACTAACTTTAAATTCGATTCACAAAACATAACCCACTTACCCACTGAATTCTGCCTACTGCTTCGTAGTCTATCTTCATGAAAAGTTGTTCTATTTGTTCAATACTCTAGAGAGGAAGAAAGAAATAGGTTTAGAGATTTCACTAGATTGTGAGGGATAGAGTACTTCAGAAGGAGGGGAAATTCCATCTTATCAATTTATGAATTTTATATTCAAAAAGTTTAATGCTCAAGGATTTCTGGAACATTTGTTCCAAAACATTAATAGGACTATTCATCAGAATTCAGCACATTGATACCAAAACTCTTGCCCAATGAGAGACTGGGGCACCTGGAACCTTTGTTTTTGATACCAAGCCCTAGGCAACAGGAAGAGCTGTGCACCCCTCAGTTCTTGTGCTCCTAGGAAGTCCCACACCACCCAGTGAGTTCCAGCCTAAAGAATGGACTGTGCTCAGGTCTCACTTTGAGATAAACAGCAAAGTAAATCCGAAGGACAAGGACATTGAGGGTACTCAGTTTGATGTAGCCCACAGCAAAAAGATGTACAAATTATGAAGAGTATTTTTCAAGCATAAGAAGATGTACTGCATGAGAGAATAGATTTCCTCTGTGCAGCTCTGGCAGGCTGATAAGAGGACCCCACTATCCCTGCTTCCTGGCATTCGCCGCCAGTGTCCTTCCCTCGTCCCAAGTGACTTGCCTGCAGCTCATGGAATCCTCATCCACGAGAGGCTACCACTTCTGTGATTAGGCTATGTGAGATCCTAACTTCTGTCTTGCTAGCAGACTCTCTCCCTTGCCAGCTTCGATGAAGCCAGATGTCACATCGTTAGCTGCCCTATGGAGGGGCCCGTGTGGCAGGGTGCTCAGGCCAACAGCCAGCCAGGAGCTTAGACCCTGAGCCCAACCAGAAGCTGAATCCTGGTGACAACCATGAGAGCTTGGAGAGGATTCTTTCCAGTAGAGCTTTCCAGGGAGACCTGTTGGCCTGGTGAGACACTCTGAGGATTCCCAACTTACAAAAACGATGAGACAATAAAACTTGTTTTGTTTCAAGCTACTAAGTTCTGGGTGCCTTGTTGTGGAGTAATGGATAACTAATACAGTGGCTCAGAAGTACTGAAATTGGGCTAATGAGTAGAATGCCAATAAAGACAGATTGTAGTTCACAGAGGGAAAGACAGTCTAAGGTCAGAGCTTTCCACCTTAAAATGGGCTGCCTTAGAAGGTACCAAATTCTCTTTAGTTGAAGGTATTCAAGTAAATGCTAGCCCATGGCTTAGCAGAGAAAAGAATTTGAGCATTGAACTTGTCCTATTAAGAAACATCTAGGGTCCTTTGAAAACTTTAGGGTTCCATCATTTCATGATGTATTTAAAAAGCAGCTTTAACAAAAATGGTCAGACTTTATGTCTATGCTGAGGAGCAAGATGTTGGTTTTTCTCTTATGAAACCCAGGGTGCCTGTCTTTGAGCAGCAATAACAGGGAAATGAAGAAAATTAGGTATGCTTGATCTCCTGAGACACCGGGGCATTGCTTCTTGGTGAGTCGATGCCAGTGCAGTGGAGGGGCCATGGAGAAAAAGATGCTGGCTGTAGAACCAAGCTCAGCACTAGTTCCCTCTAAGTCCTTCTCTAGTAGACACATGTCACACTCCTGGTGCAACTGACAGTGCTAGGCTTCAGATAATAACATGATCACAATATTTGACAAGCGTTATTGCAACGAATGTCCAAATAAACTAAAACACATGGAGGTAGGGCCTCAGGAAGATCCTGGGGTCAGAGACGGAAGAGAAAACAGAGAAGCTCAGGCTAAGAGTAATTTCAGACTGGGCATGTGCTGCCTACCCAGACCATCCTGTGACCATAAAGCAGAGCCTGGGAGACCTCTGGGTACAACTGGGCACCCTAGGGTTCTGGGAAAGGTGGCAGCAGGGAAAGGCCTTGTATTATTGTGAGCCATGTCATAGGACATTGACCATCAAGTGGGTTCTCCCTGGCCCTGTTCACTGTAGCTGTGCCCAGAGACCCAGCTTCCTCCACCCAGCCCAGAGCTGAGAAGCAGCCTCTGTTTCTATACAAATGGCCATGATTACATGGGCCACAGAGGGACACTGAACTACTGCCTCCATACCTCATCGACTCACTGAAGGAACACAGATTGAGCACCTATGGTATGCCAAGCGCTATGGCAGATGCTGAGGCTTCAGAGCAGCAGAAAGGTGTTTTTCTGTGGTGTTCGTTGTCCAGGGAGGCCACAGACAAGCAAAGCAGCACAAAAGGCAAAGTGCTTGCTTGATGCTAGGCTCCAGGTAGGTGCAGACTCCTAGCTGGTAATGAGGAAGAACATGGAAGTATTTCTAGGAAAGTCAGGACATCTTGGCTTTCCAAGGGAATCATAGGGCTTGTGCTCCTTGGCTGAGAACCTTGGCTCCTCCAGATGCCACCTATGTCTGAAATATTCATTGTAGACATTGTGCCCTTTCCAAATGTATTCCTTACTGTCCCCTTTCTGGTAGTGAATTTTGACTAAGTCAGCATTTTATAGAAGGAACAAAGAGATACTTCCTGTTTTTTAGCAGGTACTAGAATAGGAGACCCTAGAGTAGTGGAAAGGGTGTGATGTTAGCTGTTCTTCCTAATAGAATATCCAGCTTTTAACTGGCTCATACTTCCCCAGAATAGACCACATTTGCATGCCTCCTCTGCATGATTAATTTCTGACTAAAGAGTTGAAAATCCAACTATCATAGGCAGCTTCTGGGAATTGTCCTTAAAGGGGACAGGTGAATCATTCCTTGCCACTCTCCTCTTCCTGCTGGCTAGAAGGAGGATAACATGTTGGCTGGAGTCCGAGCAGCTGTCTTGGGCCATGAAGAAGAATCCATATGTTGGAGGTGGCAGAACAACAGAGTAGGAGGAATCCGGCCCCCAACAATTTCACGAAGTCATTTGACTCGTGATTTTTTTTTTACATGACAGAGGAAAAAGCTTCCATCTCACTTGGGCCTTGGTGGCTGAAGGTCTTCTGTGATTTATCCTAAGTGATATAATGAGCTTTAGTGTCACACTGGAGTTTGAATTTCAACTCTATTTCTTGCTAGCCAAGGGCTTCAAGTAAATTACTCAGCTTCTCTAAACCTCTGCCTTTTCAGCTATGAAATAGGAATAATCCTGCTTCTGAATAGGGCTATCCTGTGATTCTGAAGGCTGATGGAATAAAATATATAAAGATCCATAGGCAATGTGGACAGCCAGAAATCAGTAACTGTTAAATAAGTGATGAGAGAAAAGGTTTCCTCTGTGATATACTGGGCAAAATTTTGCTTAGTACAAATGCCCCCAGATAATGGAATGTCTGTCCTGGTCCCTCATCAGTGTGACTTGCACATGTTCCCCCTGGGAGTGTGTAAAATGCACTGTGCTGGACGTCTCTGGGAGTCCACAGACACTGTTCCTCTGCCTGAAAGCCCTCCCCTCTCTCTCCCTCCTTTATGGAGTGACTCTCTTTATCCCTCAGAACTCAGTGCAAGTCCACCCAGCTGGAGGTCTCTCGCCCCTGGTGTGGTTAGTGCACCTGTGCTCACATCCATGGCAACTCCGCACCCCTAAGGGCAGGGGCCAGGCCCTGACCAGCTCTGCACCCCAGGGGCCAAGACGCAGCCTACCCTGGTATGTATTTGTTGATGGAAGGAAGGGAGGGAGGAAAGGAGGGAGGAGGGAATGAGGAGACAACTAGGAAGGCAGGCACTCTAAAACTATAGGTAATTAAACTGCTTTGGTTTAAAAGATCCATCTGGGATATTGTTAAAACACCTAATAATTTATCTGTTTAAAATATTCCTCTCTCTCTCTTCAACAGAAATTCTTTGTTTAGATTTATGCAAGTGGAGATACTATGATCTGAATGTTTCTTTTTTTCCAAAAAAATTTTATAATGAAACCCTAACCCTAAGGTGATGGTATCAGGAGGCAGTGCCTCTGGGAAGCGATTAGCTCATGACTGGGATCGGAGCCCTTATAACCTTATAAAAGAGGCCTCAGAGAGACCCCCCCCAAGTGGGGGCACAGCAAGAAGGTTCAGTCTATGAGCCAGGAAGCAGGCTCTCTTCAGACCACTAATCTGCCAGTGCCTTCATCTTGAACTTCCAACCCAAGCTGAGGCACTGTGCTGTGTCAGCCCAAACAGACTAAGACAGGAGGGGACACTTTGTAACAACAGATGTGAAGGAACACTGCCTTCCCATAGTAGGTGAAACTCTGAACACTTGTAAACTTCCACTCTAGCCGTCAGACCTCGGGATTTTGCACTGGGAAGGGGCGGCTGATGATGTCAGCAGTTTATGATTTGACAAGAGTGTGTTTTTGTTCAAACTTCAGGGACAGAATTATAGAGCTTTATCTTGAATGATTTTTTTCTACAACTTAAGACATAATCATGAAACTTCACAAGTAGAGCTTAAACAGTTTGTCCCTTTATAATATGACTTTTATTTTTGATATGAGCAAGATCTTCTTTATTAAGATTTTGTATTCTAGTCTAAACAAGATGGGGAGAAAATGTTTAAGACATTTAATTCCAGCATAGGGGGGTTAGTGGGACATGTCCAAACTCTGGAATAAGCATATATACAAGTAATCAGTGATCTCATAAGTCTTTCCCCCTCTTTTAAGAAAAGCCTCTAAATACTTTGTTGGTCTAGTATACTAAGTAATTTTAAAATATTTTCCCATATAGAATGTCAGTAAATCAAATGGGTCTTAGTAGAAATCACATCTTAGAGAAATAAAAGGGAAATAATTTTCAAATCTTCACTCTCAGAGAGAGGAGTGATCTCATGGATAGATCATCAAGCCTAATTGTTTCACATGGTTAAAGCTTTAACTGTGGCTTCAATGATCTGACACTTATAAAACCCATTTACTTTATTCTGTGACCTCATACTCTGCTTCATTATGCATTTGAAAGTCTCCATATCCAGCAGCTGTCTTCCTCTCTTTTCATGCTCCTAGGAGGAAAAAAAAACAGGCAAGAAAGAATTAGCTGTGAGCATACAGTCGCTGTATTTTGTTTAGTCTAGGAACAAGAATCCAAAGTATTGAGTGTCTAATTAGACCTACCTAAATTCTGTCAACTTCTACCATGTTCTTTCTTTTGTTCATTTCTCTGATGCATTCACAATTTGTTTCTAATTCCATTAAGAAGTGACAGTCAAAAAAATTTACTCTTCATTGCAATTTTACAGAAATTAAAAGGATTGTACTTTGTACTAAAAAAAAAATCAGCCAGCAAAAAGAGAATCAGATTACCCAGATGAATATTTTAAAACTTTACCTTGCCAATTCCCACCTGAAATAGTACATTTAAGTTCTGTAGCTCCTCCAGGGTCACTTGATGTTCAATCTCATCAAAACAAAAAGAAAATAAATTAAAATTGTGTAATGCTAATAGTTTTGGGGAACCCATAATTTATGTCTTTATCAGGCCCATGAGATAGCTCAGCATTTAAGTAACATTGAGACTATTTCACCCCTCATTGTTCAGAATCTCTGCTCCAACTCAATTAATTCTGCAGCCCCAAATTCTGGGGTAGTGGTGGTTGGACTGGGCTGGAAGGAAGGAGGGGATAGAGAGATAGTGGGAGGTAGACATTGGGAGAGGAAAGGAGCAGCAAGACAAACAAAAAGCCAGGAACTGGACTGAAACTAGAAAAGAGAGACCGAAAATATTTTACTACATCATATTCTGAAGATTCTCTCTGGGGACAAGACCCTTGTCCAGGGGTCCTGTGCATTAGAGCTTCCTCTGTCCCCATCCCAGCCCTCCTCCCCAAGCTGGACCAGGAAGGACTTTGGGGAAACTGATCTGCCATCTCTTTTTGGGGGCCAAATTTTCTGAAGCTAGGGACAGAGGGTATTGCTGATATTAGTGTTTGGAAAACTGGTTCCCTTTTAATCACGTGTCCTTAGCTCAGCAAACAGGTCACCAGGGACATCTCCTCCTCACCATCAGTCTCTTAGCTATGATCTCAAGAATTTGGGTTTTCCCATTGAATTTCTCCAAAATTCTGGCTTAGGTTAAATGAACTGTTAACAGTGGATGTAGCCAAGTGAAGCTCCACATGATTGCAGCATCTCATGAGGCTTAAAAAAAAGACAGCGGAAGAGGAAACTGCTTTTTCTCCAATAGAATAATCTTCTGAAATTTCTATGTACCAGCCTCCATGGTGTGGCCCCTCCCATAAAATTCAGACTGACCTCAAAGCTACCGGGAGAGCCACCATTTTGTGAAATGGAAGCACCTTTCAAATTTTATCCTGAATGGTCTTACAATCACACTTTGATTTGCTTTCATGAAAGAACAAAGTTGGAAACCCAAGTCTAGACTAGAGAAACACTCAACCTGAAATCTGTTTTGAAAATTTCCCTGTTAGAGCTCTTCTGGCAAGACCTAAATTCAGGAGCTAATTGTCACAGGCTGGCTGGGGGAAAGATTTCAACAGTATTTAAATAAATGCAAAAAGACAACTTTCATCAAAACAAGGAGCCATTTCCATTACTAGATCAAAAGCATTACTACTGAGCAAATTCAGAGTTTTATTTGACTAACACTTCTCTAGAATCCATAAAAGCAGATGAGAGCTTGCCAGGCTCACATACCACACACCTGGAACTGAGCTTTAATGATAAGATAATTCCTCTAGAATGCATATGAATTCTCCTTTTGGGTCCTGGGTATGAATTCTGGGAGGTGAAATAATTGTTTAAGGATTTGAAAATTATTTCCTTAAATAAAGTTGGAAAGTTATAGGGATGATATGCTATTACCTCAAATTTTCACATATTTTTGAACCTTTACAATTTTAAATATATAATATCCTTTATTAGCTCATAAGTTACATAGGAAAGATTTGTTCTTAAACTAACCAAATGATTATAAATTGCACTAAATAATCAGCATTGGCTGGGTGTGGTGGCACACAATGTAGAATCAACTACTCAGGAGGCTGAGGCAGGAGGATCATTTGAGCCCAGCAATTCAAGCCAGACTGGGAAACATAGTGAGACCCTGTCACAAAACAACAAAAACCTTACTACATATATAGTATCCTCATCACAAATGTCTATCTTTCCACCATCCCCAAATATCTTTTTCTCTATGTTTAACATTTCCTGACATTTTACATTATGATAAAATAATACACTTGTCTATTAGCTACCTCATTGGGTGGAACTGGCCTTTCACTTTTCTCTTTCTTTATTACTGAAAAAAGAACAATTAACAACAACAAAAAAATTGCCCTACCTCCCAGGAGGGGGCTCCCCAATCCAGAGAGAGACTAACTCTCTTCTCTCAATATATGTACTGGAAATGCTGCTAAAAAATGGAGTGAAAGCCATCATTAATAATCCTAATGAAGGGCAGGAAATTAAAGCCAATGTGATTATCTAATTTATAAAGAGCTTTACTGTCCTTTTCTTCTAAGCATAAAATGCGATCCAAAAGCTTCAATTTCTCGCTTCATGACTTCTTCCCAGAGCCAGCCGCAGCAGGAACCTCTCCCCACCCCAGGCAAACTTCACTATACCTCTACCTCCAACATATGAGCATCACACCCACTCATAGCCTTCCAGCGCTGGGCAAGGCCCGCCCTTCACCCCCCTGTCTTGGCTTACTGGATTCCTGCCTCCCCTTCTCCCACCCTCCACCCAAACAAGGAAATGGAGGAAAGGTAACTACAGAAGATTTGTCAGGCTAGAAGTCCAAAACTATGTTAACTAAATTTCCACTGCACTTAAGAAAACAGTTCTTAAATCTCACAGACCTCATCAAATTTTCATATGTCATGGCAGAAAGCGAAAATCCAATGATCATTAGCCAACTTCTTCTGAAAAGGCAGCAATATAAATACATTTTGGAGACGCACAGCCACAAAACAGGGCCATTATTGTGTGTTTCCTTGAAAATATAAATCAGGCCTTCACATAATTGCGTGTTTTTAAGGCAGATTTGGAACACAAAGCAGAGAAAACATATGTCCCTTCTGGGTACTCCTGTGCTTGGCAGGGCTTGAAAATTTCTAACTGCCATCGACAGCAAGTCACATTGTATCACTAAAAAGCTTGAATGACTTGTTTTCCTACAAATAAAAACAGAGGGAAAAGCCTGACTATTTTATATCCAAACAATCATAGCTATATAGTGACAATCATAAATAATTCAGTCTGCAATTGCGGATTCGATTTTTAAAGATATTATCTACTGCCAAGCCAAGCATTTTGTTTCATTCAAATGCAATTTCATAGAAAACTATCTAGATAATTCCCTAATATACTATATTAGAAGGTATTCACGGAGCTATGATTCTGCTTGTCCTTACACTGCAGTCTCCCCAAAGCAAGCAGGTTTTAAGATTAGAGTGGTTTTCCCATAAGGGTTCATTTGCCTGCTGGTTGCTCATTTGCATTGCAAATGAGCTCTCCTATTGTTACAACCCAACATCTCTTTGCTTCTCAGTGTAAAAGTCTCCTCTGTCCAGGTGGTTTACAGATAATTTCTCCTCTACAACAAGGGAATTGGATAATTAATCGAATAAAGTAGCCTTTTGAAAATCTATTTCTTGAGTAGCTATCTCTATAGCTTCAGAAAGAAAATAGGACCCAGTGGTCTTAAGATTCTAAGAGAGAGAGTAACTCCAGAATGTCTAGGGTTGGGGGGGGCGATGTTGGTGTGTAGAGTTCTCTGGGTTGAAATTTGGAGGATTCCGTGCAAATTCCTGTGAGGAGGATAAGGGAGTTCTTCAATGAACCTAGATTGTTGCTACAGTTTGGTTCTGAAGCCTGCAACAGCCCACTGGGAGATGGTAGAACCTTTAAGTACTGGGACCTACGGGGAAGAAGTTAGGTCACAGGGACATGCCATCGAAGGGGATATTGGGACCCTAGACTCTTCCTTTCTTTCTCTTTGTTTTCTGACTGCCATGAGGTAAACAGGTCTGGCCACACCATATACTTCTGCCATGTTAGATCACAAGCCCAAAGCAAAGAGGCCAAGAAACCATGAGTCAAAATAAAACTTTCTTCCTTTTAAGTTGATTACCTCATGTATTTTGTCACAGTGATGGAAAGCTAACACAATTTTGCAAATACTCATGTTAAAAAAAAGATCATATCACCAAGGGAAAAGAAAAACAAGGCCTGGGTAATGGTGCCAGGAACTTTTAAGTCCGTGATAAAGCTGACCCTTTAAAAAGAGATCATCATTTTAGCCATGTTAAGTAGTCAGGAGATCAGCTCAATTTGAATCAATTTTAAAAGAATTCATGCAGGATACTATTATTGTTTGCATTTTATAAACCAGAAAACTGAGGCACAAAGAGGTAAATGAACTTGCTCAGCTTGCCAGGGATGCCCCTGGCTTTTCTTTCTGCCCTTCAGCCTTGGTCTAAGGCATCATAGATGAAGAGCAGCGGTGAAGGGGTATGGACTTCAAGGCCCCTAAGATGTCCACCATCACTCATGTCCATCTGGATAATCTAAAATCAGAGTGGATTGTTTCAACTCATGTCTTTAATCCTCTAAAAACAACAACAACAAACCCCATATTCTTCTTTATTTGGAGGTATTCTTCCTTTGTTATTCTTTTAAAATAGCCCAAAGTAATGACCTTTGAAGAGTCATATCCTTCCCCTCCCCCAGTGAATATTAAAGACTTCCTACCTTTGGAATAGTTCAGCGCTTCTGTAAGTTTTTAAGAGGATCTAAATTTGTTGCAAGGAGCAGCCTGAGCACTTCTCAGCTTGCTTCTCTAAATTAATCTGAAGCAAATATATTGCTGCTTTTCCAGCTGCTTGGGTATATTCTGCGATCTCTTAGTGCCTTAAAAAAGAGGGCGCGTGATTCCTCCAGCTTTACCATACAAATACAGTGAGGCTTATCTCGCATGTGCATGTCGATCAACTGTAGTAGTGGAGTACTATGTTGAGAAGGATGCCGGGTAGTATTCACAGTGGGCAGGGAAAATGCCAGGGTGGATCAGCCTGTCTGTCATGAGCACCAAAGGGAGGAAAGGGGACTTAAGCACCATGTGTAACATGCGAGGCAGTGGGGGAGAGAGAGAAGACTGGAGCCAGAAGACACCTTCCAATCCATACTCATTCTCTTCCTTTTACAGTGGGGAAACTGAGGCCCAGAGATGATACCTGACATGTCTAAGATCCCACTGATGACTGGCAACAAGACTGGAAGCCTTGTTCTTCCTACATTAGAAGCAGAACTAACATTGCATTTCCTGGAATTAGTTGATTGAAACTCCTTGGACTGAGTTCAGTATTCCCACTTGCTATCAAGCCCTCCTGCAGGTTCCCTCACACCCTCTCTCCTGACTGCCAATCACCCCAGAACTGCCTTGCCGGGAGGTGCCAGGTGCCTACATTCATGTCCTGTGTCCTTTTTCTAGTCTTCCCCAAGGGCACCTCCTTGTTTGCCACTTGTAACTTTTCCATCTGTTCGGCTGCGAAGGGAATAGTTATACCCTCTGGAGTTCCAGGCACCAGATGTTGAAACCATGGTCAGAGAAGGGAAAACCAATAGTCTAGGGACAAGATCAGTCAAAGCAAATCCAACCATATTGCTCAATGTGGTAAATTGTACAAATAACCCACCCTCATTGCCATGTAATTTGCAACACTCTCCCACCCTGGCTCTAGGCTTGGCTGTGTGACTTTGATCCATGGTAAATTAAAAAATTTGATGGCAACAAAGTCTTAAAAAGTGCCACAGGGGCTTCTCAGAGGTAGAGCACGTGCCCAGCATGTGCATGGTCCTGGATCCAACCTCCAAACCACACACACACACACACACACACACACACACACACACACACACACAGTGTTGGCACAATTGGGCATGTCCTGCTATTCATACCATCACCATGAGAACCTGCCCACATTAGTCCAGTAGAAGATGAGAGACACACAGAACAGGTCAAATTCCTCCAGTCATCCCAGTCAAGTTCATCTTAGGTAGATCAGTCAATAGCCTCCTAGTTTTCAGGGGTGTGTGCCAGCCAACCACGGTGAATAGAGTTCTCCAGCTGACGTTCAGACATGTGAAAGACAAATGCTTATTACTACTGTATGCCATTGAGGGTTTGTGGCCTTTATGCAGCATTACTGTGGCAATAGATGACTTGTACACTGTTAACGCATATACACTAATTGGTCCTATCACAGGCACATAAACCTGAAATATCAACATTTCCAATGGTATGCATTATAAGTCATGACTTTCAAACTTTCTTTTTTATCACATTCCTTAGCTAGAATCTGTCAAATGTATAAACACAAATGTGCTATAGATTATATATATGCACACATATATATGCAACATTTTGTGAAACTATTTACCTTGAATATGTGTAATATACTTTATTTTTGTTATTCTATTACATTTTATTATTTCCTTTTTCCCTCTCTAAGCTGGGCTTATTTATTACCTACTAAACTGTTTCTGTGACCCACTGGTGGGCCAGCACTTGCAATTTGAAAACCACAGCATGCTTGGTTGTAAGATGCTGTTATGTTGGGTCTCATTTATCTTGGAGTTCTTGATATCCTTTGTGGTAATGGGCGCAAAGAGGCACTCAACAAATGTTTGTTGATTTCAACTGAATTGAGAGATGCTTAACAGCTACCAACTTCCTGGGTCTGCTTCCCTAATCTCTGCCTCCTGTTTTCAACCTCATCTCCCAAGATTTCAGGGACACAGTGACCCTTCCTTCAGAGAGTGCTTTATGAATTATCATTCATAGTTCTAACAAATTGAAACATCTTTTGCAGTGCTACCCACCCTGGTGGTCATCTTCCCCCACTTGGTGACAGACTTGCCCTCCAAAGACAGAGTATCTTGAGTCTGTCCATCCAGTCATGTGAGGCTGGGAAGAAGGAGGGCAGGTGCTGTACCATATTCATCACTGTCTTTCTTAAGTGAGGCATGGACTCTGACATGCAGTAGGTGCTCAAAAAATGCCTGCCAAACTGAATTGCAGTGACTTCATGCTTTTGGGTTTTAGTTTATCTCTAAGGAAAGGAAATTTGACCTGATTCTTTCCAGATTTTCTCAGTAACATGTATGGGGAAGAGGGGAGTAGGAGTGGGGCAGTATCTGGAGCGAAATACATCAAGTGCTGAGTGCATGTATGTTTCTATTGCTGGGAACCTCATTATGATATATAGTTACAATGCACCAATAAACACATACAATATGTATATATACATATATATGTTACAATGTTACATATATATGTTACATGTTACTGAGAAAAGCTGGAAATAATCAGGTCAAATTTCCTTTCCTTAGAGATAAACTAAAAACCAAAAGCATGAAGTCATTGCAATTCAGTTTGGCAGGCATTTTTTGAGCACCTACTGCATGTCAGAGTCCATGCCTCACTTAAGAAAGACAGTGATGAATATGGTACAGCACCTGCCCTCCTTCTTCCCAGCCTCACATGACTGGATGGACAGACTCAAGATACAATGTGTTTATATACAAATATATGTTACAATGCCCCAATAAACACACACACACACTATATATATATATATATATATATATATATATATATATATATATATAACATACACACACACACACATATATATATATATATATATATATATATATATATGTATATAATTCTAAGTATTGCCAATCAAATCTGCACAGGTTGAATATGACCTGTCCCCCAAAGGCTCATGTGCTAAAAGCTTAGTCCCCAGTATGCCAGTGTTGGGTGACAGAATCTAAGAAGTGGGGCCCCATGGAATGTAGCCAGGTCAGAAAGGCTCCACTCTCATGAATGGACTAATGCTTTTTTACAGGAGTGGGTTGGGACTCCTGAGATTGGGTTAGTTCCAGACAGAGTGGACTGTTACGAAGCAAGGCTACATCGTGTTGCTCAGCCTCTTCTGCATGCAGCCACTTCCCTTTCTCCTTATCTCTGTTATGATGCATCCAGCTGAGCCCTCACCGGGCTATGGTGTTTGAGTTTTCTAGCCACCAGAATCATGAGCCAAATAAACTCCTTTTCTTTATCGATTATCCAGTGTCAGGTATTTTGTTATAGCAACACAAGACAGTGGAATAACAAGGTACAACATGATGTCCTTTAACAAGAATAGCCAATGTTTATAGACACTCTCCTCACTGACTGTGCCAGATGTTCTAGCTACAGCTGTACTCTTGGGCCATTTAGGTACTCAGCCTCATTGAAATAAAAAAGTATCTGCAAAGATAAATGTAAGCTACCATTAGTTTGTTATACCAGACTGAGAAAGAAGCTTCTAGAACTTTTCCTGGGAGCATGCCTTGAGGGAGTGAGGATTACTATATGAAGAAGCTGACCCAAGCCAGGCGTGGTGGCGCACGCTTGTAATCCCAGCATTTGGGAGGCTGAACCCGGAGGATCCGGGTTCTCGGCCAGCCTCAGCTACTTAGTGAAGCATTCCGCAACTTAGTGAGACCCTGTTTCAAAATAAAGAATAAAAAATAGGGCTGGGGGTGTAGCTCAGAGGTAGAACGCTCCTGAGTTGAATCCCTAGTACCGCAAAAAAAAAAAAAAAAAGAAGCTGACCCAAGGTGGTGGGGGAACAAGTTTGAGGTCCTCAGAGATTAAAGGAGTCTGGAACGGTGGGTGATAAACAAGGAGCAGCTCACATGTGGGTCAGCCCTGTGTCCACTCCCTTCCCTGGGCTCCTTCCCACCATCTATCAGCAGATGTGAGGGGTAAAGCACAGGATGTCTCTACCTGTGCCAAAGCCAATGTTGTGGTTCTTGTATGTTATAACACAAATTAAAAATAGCTGCCATGTGCCTATTTTCCTGCAGTTTTAAAGATGTGCCACTTCAAGGCCATTCCTCTTACTTTGAAGTGGCATGATCCCACATCCTCCCATGCTGCCTGCCTTAGCACCAGCCACATGTACCTCATGCTGGGAGCTACAGATCCTGTCACCATTCTGAGGTGGCAAGGAAGAGCCTGAGGCCTTAAAGGCACCCTGCCAAACCCAGTCCCATCACAAACAACAGGGCTTAGGAATCATGGTGCCCAAACTGGTTAATCCAGTTAGCAAAGGATCAAAACCCAGGCTAGGTTATTTCCTTATCTTGACTATGGTGAATAATGGTGCTGTGAACATAGGCATGCAGATGTCTCTTCTAGATCCTGACTTCCATTCCTTTGGGTGTGTACCCAGGGCTAGAATTGCTGGATCATATGGTCGTTCTATTGTAAGGTTTGAGAAACCTCCATAAAGCTTCAGCTGTGCAAGATGAACTAGATCTAGAGATCTGCCCTATAGAATAGGATAATACCTAGAGTCAACAATACTTAAAGTGTCAATAGGGTGGGCCCCAGGCTGAGTGTTCTTACCACACACACACGAAAGGGACACAAGGGGATTTTTAGAGGAAGCAGATATTTCTGTTACCATGATTGTGGTGATGGTTTCGCAGGTGGAAGCCTACGTCCAAATTCATTAAGTTGTATAGGTTCGGTTTATTGTACATCAATTATGTCTCAATAAAGCTGTTTAAAGCAAAAACAGAAGCCTAAGATGTTTGCAAAAAACTCATCCTTAACCATGTAATGTCCCATCAGACTCTGCCGTCCTCTGACAGTTACCCAAACTTCCTTACTTAATCTCAGAAGACTACAGAAAAGTTTGATGGGCAAAGAGAAGGATGGGATAGAACCCACATGGACGACTGGTGTATGCGCTGACTTTAGGGGGTGGCCAGAGATAGACTCCCAGAAGCTTCCCCCATGGCTGTGGTCTCATCACACAGAGGCAGCGGGTTTCAGACTGTTTTGACGGCAACCCATCTCACATCAGGACTCATCATTCACTTAGAAAACAAGTCTCAAGATACTCTGCTTACGCTTTGGCAGGGAGATGTGCTTTAACATTAACTGGTGTCTGAAATTGTTCTCCATGCCAGTCATGCCCCAGGTAATCAATGTCTGGACCCATTGATCTCACCCACAGTGTGAAGGTCCCAGTCCCTGTGAAAGCTTTTTTTGAGATATTATCCACGCAGGTCACTAAGGCAAAGAGGACAAATCCCAATTACCTCCTCGTGGCCCATCTCCAACCTCACTGCTCGGTGTGCATTTCTGCTCCTTGGGCCCCAAGTGTTTCAATTGCTTGTGTGTCTTGGTTTGTACTTCTTCCCCGATGTGGGAGGCCCCTACTTTGCTAGCCATGGAAAAACTCCTAGCCATCCCTCAAAGTCCACATCAAATGTCACCTTCTCCTTGAAATGTCACCTTCTCCCTGTCCCCAAGGTAGAATTAATTTCTCTCTCATTGTCTCTGCATTGTGAGCACAGGTGTTTGGATGTATGTCACCCTCTCCTATCAGTTCCTGCTTTCTAAAAATTAACCATGGGTATACCAGCTGCACAGACTTTGCCCTTTCTTGTCATTTAAACTTTTTTCTTTAACCTTGCTTATTTTGCATACTACATTCGTTTTTGTTTTTCTCTTTCTTCCTTTCTTCTTTTCATACTGGGAATTGAACCTTGGGGCATTCTACCTCTGAGCTACACCCCCAGCCTCTTTTCTTTTTTTATTTTGAAACAGGATCTCCCTAAGTTACTGAGGCTGGCCTCAAACCTGTGGTCTTCCTGCCTCAGCCTCTCAAGTATTGGAATTATAGGCATGTGCCACCACACACAGCTGCATATTATATTCTTTAGGCTTACTCTAGGCAAAAGTAATCATGATTGGATGTATTCATTTTATTACTACTGCTCATGAACACACATATATATATTTTTAAATCTTATCATAGTACCACCTAAAACACATCTCCTTTGAGGAAATCTGTGCTAGCTATGTAAAGTCTCAAGGGGCTAGATTTTGTTAAGTTTGATGTCTCCCCTTCACCCTCACCCCCACCACCGACCCCGGAGCTCGTTTCATTGTATTGCCCCATAAATATTTGCCAAATTGAAATGGCTCCTTGGAATTTATTTATACCCATAGCCTGCTAGCACGACTCAGATTTATCCGAAGATAAAAGTAAGTGCCACCTTGGAAAGAAGAAAGTGGAACTGGAAAAGAATTGGATGTTGAAAAGCAAACATTGATCCGCAGGGGGAGGAGAGGAAGAAGCCTGGAGAAGCCAGGTGGGCTACAGGAGAGGCTGGGGAGGGCGGAGGCGAGAGGGAGGGGCGCAGAGCAGATGAGGGAGGGACTGACATCTAACGTGGACTCCATGTCCTTAAGGTGGGGGCCACAGCTCGGGAATTCCAGCCCAGTCTCATTGCGCTGCGGGAGGGCCTGCCCTGGCCGGCAAAGGTGCTGTCTGGTTCTGGCGCTCGGTTGTCTTACCTTTTCTGCCCCAAGGCTGCGCACCAGGTCCGCATGGTGTGGTGGCGACTTCCCGCGGCGCAGCTCCTCCAGACAGACAGAGTGGCTGCGTGTCCTCTGCTGCGTGAGGCAGGCGCGCAGCAGCCAGGCGGGGGGCTCAGCCCTGGGCAGCGCCTGCCCCTCCGAAGGCCGCCGCCCAGCAGGGCAAGTTTGAGCTCGAAGTGTCATTGGCTGTCCCAGGATGGCCGCTGGGTTCAGGATGCTGTGTGGACCCCACCCAAAGGCACAGTCCCATCAGGAGTGTCTACAAGGACACAGGCCCATCCCACGCCACCTGCGATTCCCTTCGGAGCGGCCCAGACAGCCGCCTTCTCAGGGGTGGCTCCAAGAGGCATAAAGGACATGTGGGAGTGTGGAGGCAGAACCTCTGCCTTAATTGACCAAGGTAACAAACACCAAAGTGAGCCCTTCTCATCCTGCTTTAAGAATAAAAGAAGCCAGAAGTAATAGTGCACTCCTGTAATTTCAGTACTTGGGAGGCTGAGACAAAAAGATGGCATGTTGGAGCTCAGCCACAACAACCTAGCAAGATCCTCAGCAATTTAGTGAGACTCTCTTTCAAAATAAGAAATAAACTAGGTCTAGCTCAGAGGTAAAATGTTTGGCCCTGGGTTGAATCCCTACTACCAAAACCAAAACCAAAAACAACCAAGAAAAAAAAAGGCCCTAACACTCATCCCCCTAAATATTTTCTGCTCTGAACACACAGTGCAACCAGGAAGCAGTAAAACATTACAAGGAAATTCATGAAAGTGAAGGATTATAATTTAATAACGTCTATAACAAAGCAAATCTGACATATACTCCATGATAATTTTTATTATAGTACATGATAATGAGATATAAATGACAGGATGTTTAAGCAATAGTCCTAATTACTGTTAATTTTATAACAGTATTATGGGGGCTGCTCAGGAAAATCCCCAAAGAACCTGCAATTGCTGGTTCTTCCATGTGAGTGTTTCCATCTTAAGGAAACAGGTGATAATAGACTTCTTAAGCACTTAGCCCTTTTGTATCTGTACTTAGAGCAACACCTGTTAGTCCCTTGCCTAAACTTCCTCTACTTAAAGGTGTTCCTTGCTGGATCTTTTTAAGAATATAGACCTTAGGGAGAAACTCATCTCTTGGGTTGCCAAATAAGACAAAGGAACTTTGTAATCTTATTTCATCTTGCCTGCAATTTTGGCTCTGGGGAAAGAAACAGAAAGTAGACCAGTTATCCCACCGAAGGGTTCAGCTGAAGGCTATAAGCCAGACTGAGGTTGCTTTTTCCCAGTCACAGCATAGGACCGCCAGCTTCAGAGACCAGGGTAATTGGGTAATTAAGAGGCCCCCTTAGGAAAAAGCTTGAAGATCTTAAACCTGGGTGTTGTTTGGATGTTGGAGGTAGGAATAAATGCTACAGAGCCTGTGAAAGCCTTTAAAGACTATTCTTTTTTTCTTTTTGGTACTGAGGATCAAATCTAGAAGCATTCTACCCCTGAACTACACCCCCAGCACTATTTTATTTTTATTTTGAAACAAGATCTTGTTAAGTTGCTGAAGCTGGCCTTGAACCTGCTATCCTCCTGTTCCAGCCTTCCAAGTACTGGAATTACAGGTGTATGCACCACAGTCAGCTGAAGACTACTATTCTTAGTGCCTAAAATTTTATTTTCTTTCATGTATGAGAGCATCAGTTCATCCTGGAGAAAAGATCCCCTTGCCTGATGGCAGGCCTTACACACCAACAAGCCAAACCAGGCTGTTCTGGGGCCAGGTAAAAGGAGAGAAAAGAGCTGGGTGCACCAAGTGGAGCAGGATTTGGGTGAGGGGCGAGGAGAGGGATGATTTGGGAGCATGAGGCATTTAAATGGAGTACTTTGAGCAAGCACAATTAGAGCAATGGGCCTGTGCAAGAAGAGGGCTGACTGGGAGAAAGAAAAGATGGCAAATGGAAGCATTACAAGTACACCTCCTTTTTTATCATGTAAAGCAGAGTGTGGAGAAAAAGCTGCATGGCTAACAATATTTAATATCCTGACTGTGAAGTGATGATCACCACACTGCCTGTCTCACAGAGTGAAAACTACAGTCAGTGCTCTGTGTGTCCAGGACTTAGAGCAGTACCAGCTAGTCACATAGTCATGCTTCAGGCATCTTAGCTATTGTTATGATTTGGATCTTGAATGTCCTGCAAAGAAAGGCCCTTGTGTTAAAGGCTTGATCACCATCCTGGGGTGCTATTGGGAAATGGTGGAAACTTTTAGAGGTGGGACCTAGTGGGAGGAAGTTAGGTTATTGGGGGAGGTGCCATTACCGGGGAGACTGGGACTGGCCCCTTTATCCCCACCTCTCAGTACTTCCTGGTTGCCATGAGGTGAGCAGTTCTGTTCCACCATGCACTCCTGCCATGATGTACTGCATCACCACAGACCCCAAAACAAGAGAGCCACATCTGGGCTCTGACCTCAGCTGCTGTGACCTCCACAGGTACAGATGGAGTTCTCATCACCTGCTATCTTCATCCACATCTCCTTCCTCTCCCCCAACCTTGTTAGACACAGATCGGGAAGAAGTCCTGTGCAAATAGGGGTTTAAATAAAGCTAAGCAATTCAGACAAGAACGAATCCAAACCATCACAGGGGGCATTTGTGTGGCGGCCAGATCAGAGTCAACACCAGCTCCCTCAGCTCCCTGGAATTCTGTCTGAAGAATGTGCTTGCAAGGCTGGGAGACAGCGGCCTGTTTCAGATCACGAGCTGGCATGCCCTGGTTGCCCATGGCAACCCAGCTGCACTGGAGTGCTAGCATTTGTAAATGTGTGTGGGCTTAAAATTGTATTATTGATTCTGTCTGAAAGACGATAGTCTGATTTGTATATAGCTCTGCATAAATTACTCATTATCCTTTCCAGCCATCAGAGTATGAGCCTCCCTCTCTTTCTCCTTTTATTTTTATGTTAGAGAGACAGCAAATTGTGTCAGCAGATGTGAAATGAAATGTTTCCCATAACAACCATACTAGAGGAATCAACATCCAGGGCACCCGCCTGGAAAAGAGTCCAGCATTACTGAATAAATAACAAATGGATTTGGAAGGGATGGAACGGCATCGGGTAATCTATTCCAAAGGAACCATACGGTGTAGTCTGAATTACAGTGAGTAGCAGCCAGAAACAGAGGGAAAAGGCAGGACTACCCTGGGTGCCATTGGTTCACCCTGAGCCCAGGCTTTCTTCCATGTGTAATACACTGGGGGAGGTTGAAGTATTTCCCCAGTTCCCCACCCTCCCTGTTTCCTTGCTCTCTGCCCTGTGACTCTGTGAATCTTCCCACAAAAGGAATCGTGTACTGCCCTTGACTTTGTGCTTGGTCTCGTAGCTCCCTTTGATTAATTTGACACAGTGGCAGTGTGCCAGTTCTGAGCTAGACTGTAAAAGGCTCCCAGAGTTGCCCTCCTGTGCTTTTGTCATCACTGTGATAGGAGCCTGCCTCCGGTAGTTGCTGTCTCTTCAGATGGGGCCTAAATGAATATACCCAGTGTCATTTCCACCAAACTCAGCCAGATTGACAACTTGGAGAACTACCCCAGCCTAGACCACCACTCCAGCCAAGCTGCAGATGTATGTGAAATAAATGCTCATCACTAAGATTTTGTAGGTGCTTGTTATGCAGTGGTAGCTGGCCAAAATGATCTTCCAACTTTCCAACATCATGGCAATTAGTGTTTGGTTGGAATGTATTTGTGCCCCCCAAGGATCCATCGTGTTTGGAAGTTTGGTCTGCAGGGTAGTGGAAGTGGGAAGTGTTATGGAACCTTTGGGAGGTGGGGCCTAGTGAGAGGTCCTTAGGTTATATGGGACCTAAGGTGGTTCACATGTAGCCCTAGCCCCTTGAGTTCTCCACAGAGAACCATTATGAAAGGAGTAACTCTGGCCCCATCTCCTCTCTGTGAGGGGTAATCACCTGCTTGCCCCTACGTGCACACACACTTCTGTCATTGATATCCACATCTGGAGCTGATGCAGCCACTGGTGGTCCTGGATGAGCTGTACTCTGCTGTTGGGGTTTTTAGCCTCTGAAAAGTGAGCTAAATAAAGTTTTTTATGCATTACAACTTCAATCCACATTAGGAGCTGTTATACTTGGATCTGGAATATCCTCTGTGATGGTTTGGATTTAGAATGTCTCCCTACCCTCATGGAAAGCAGGCAGCCATGTTGGAGTATGGACTTGGTTGATAAGGAGGAGTCCCTGGGGGTGTGTCTTTGGGGTCCCTCTTCCGCTTGTTCTCTCTGGCTTCCAGCCTCCACAACGTGAGAGCACAGCACTTGCTCTCTCCCTCTCTCTGCTTCCCTCTGCCACGCCCTGAGCTCTTCAGACCCAGTCTGATGTGGACTAAACTCTGAAATCTCCAAAAACTGTGAGCAAATAAATCTTCCTTCCTCTATGTTGTATGGTCAGTTGCTTTGGATTACAGCAGTGGAAATGTTAACTTGAGACATCCCTCCAAATTTCATGTACTGAAGGTTGGTCTCCAATGCAGTGAGGATCACAGGGGGATCATGAGGACTCTGACCTCATCAGTGGATTAATCCATTCATAGCTAACTGGACTACTGGGAGGTGGTGGAAACTACAGGCAGGTGGGGCATGGTTGGAGGAAGTAGGTCACTGAGAGCCTACCTTGGGGAACTAAATTTTATTCCTGGCCCCTCCCTTACTCTCTCTTTCTACCTCTGCTCCCCGGTTGTCATGAGCTGAGCAACTTCTCTCTACCATGCCCTTCTGCTGTGATTTTTCTGCCTTAGAGCCAGCTGACCTTGGACTGAATCCTATGAAACCATGAGCCAAAATAAATCTTTCCTCTTCCAAGTTGTTTGTGTTGGGTATTTTGGTCACAGTGAAGAAAAGCACGGGTGCTCTCTGACACTGTGTCATAAAACATGACATTGCCACCTGAAGCATTCTGGAGGCCCATGCATCTCTGAGAAGTTCCAAATAAATTGCAAGATTAGGAGATTTATTCTATGTACCACTCTTTTTGTGCTCATGGACGCCCTATCAAAAGATGGGTAGGAATATGTTTGAATTAGAGAGGATGAATGGCATTACACCTGTCAGGAAGTATTGTAAACATGGCCTTTTATTGATCCCAGAATGAACATCTTTATCAGACTGCCACCCAGCATTACCTATGCTCTTTCTAACCTCATGTTTCCATTCTTCACTCAAGGTACAGCCTACACAAACACATCCAATCAATTTTCAACAAATGTTTACTGAGCACCCACTATGGGTGGAGCCCTCAGAATACAATACCAAATATCATATTGAACAAAATAAAAGTATTTAGGGAAGATAAGAGTGGAAACTGACTCTCAGGCATTTGTCCTGAACAACTGGGCAGAGGGAGGCGCTATTTATTACGATGTGAATACCTTGGAGAGCTGCTGGTTTGAGGGAAAATACAAAGTTCTATTTTGGAGGCATTGAGATGTTTCTAAGACATGAAAGTAGAGCTGTCCAATAGGCAGGAAGAAGTCCAGACATGGAGCTCAGGGGATAGGTGGGGCCAAAGATACAGATTCAGATTCAGATTCAGAGAATTGCCAGCATGCCGATGGCATTTAAAACCAGAGGACTGGATGAGATTCCTTAAGCAAAGAGTACACAGAGAGAAAGGAAGAGGGTCTGGGGTGAGTCCTGGGGAGTCCCAATATTTAGAGTAGAGGCAGAAGAGGAGTAAGAAAGGGAACTCCAGAGGAGCAGGTGGAGAGGGAGAAAACAGGAGAGTGTGTAGAGAAGAGTGTGTAGACAAGTTGGTGCTTGTCCAGGACTTCTGTCCAGCGGCCATTCCCCTTATCTTCCCCCAGCTGACAGAACTCTGCCTTCATAAGTGTTGGATGTCATATCCTTCATGAGAAGAAGGGGTTCTGAGACAGCCACGGTGGAGTTTAGATATGAGCATGTGAAATGGCTTTGACGAAGTAGATGTGGTTTGGGGGAAGGGTTTCTATGCTTGAGACAAAAGCAAGAAAACTGAGTTCCTCTCCTGGCCTCAGGATGAGATAACACTGCCATCTTACAACTGAGACAAGTGTGAGCACAAACTTCAAAGAATGAGGATAGAAAGAATATTTGTCTTGAATCACACACTGAATTAACTAGCTGCAGAGAACTCTCCACCAATTTTATTTTGTAAGGGAATTAGTTTTCTTAGGCATTTTGGGTTTCCTTGCTGCCAGAACATCTTAGCTGGTGCTTATGGTCTTATAAGTCCAGAAGGTGATGCCTAACCCATAACTTAATGGTTCCTTTTACCATATTTGGGGAAATACCAGTTACCTAGTATTTTAAGCATATTGTTTGTCAATCTTAACACTAACTTAATACTATGTTTGTGATGTTTCTTTCAACAATCAAAAACCAAAATTCTCCTCTTAAGCTAAGAGCATGTCTTAGCTTAGTCACTTCCTAAGAAATGGTCAAGCTTAATTATAGCATTTCTGCAACACTTTGCAAGTAAGAAGGATGGGCTGAAAGTCAGAGTCAGAAATATGCTAGAATTTATTTTCCTGATGCCATTGAAAAGAAAAGATTCATGATAGAACAATGGGAGGTGGAAAAAAAAAGATATTTACTGGTCAAGAGAATAAGAAGATTAGATAGACTTGACACATAAAGTACCCTGAAGTCAAAATGTTTGAAATGGCATTTAGCACCTTAATTAACCAGATTCTAAGATAACGACTGTAGAGTCTGTATCTTCAAATGGTTCCTGATGTCTTTACAGCTCTTTGAATAGTGTTCTTTTTATTCAATTAATGTTTCTGAAAGAACTTTAATTTTACATTAATCAAAAGCCCTCATGATATTCTTAGAATTTACTCAAATTCAAGGTTGTTTTTCTTTTTTTTAAAGTGCAATTAAATTATCAAAGCAGAGGCTCTGATTACAGGGACAAAATTCCATAGCAACAGGCGGTTAAACACAGAGCTGGATGCATCTCTGTACCTGGTGTTTGTGCCAGCCCGAGGGGGCATGTGGTCAGGCTCCACGGTGAATGGGACAGACCTCCCTCTATCTCCTCCTGAGGAGCAAAGCCCACTTCCTTGACAACATAAATAGTTACCTTATGCTACCCAGTTTTTACAACCCCAAGCTAAGGGAGTTCCAGAAAATTCTATGAGATTAGGGGGAAAAAAGAGTAAAAATAACTTTTTCTTACCTGTTAGCATGAGCTGTTTCTAATCTTCCCAAGGCAGAGTTTGTTCTTCTCCCTCTCCAGTTCATGGTAGCAGACAGCAAAACCTCCCAGGGACTCTTATTGATTAGAATTGTGTCTACTCAGACCCTTGGAGCAATTTCTAAAGATCAGAGAGAAAGAAAATCCTGCTGTTTTATTGCTGGGAGCAACCAGTGCTGACGAGGTCTACCTAAGGTGGAGGTTCGCCTTCCACTGTCTGTGCCAGGGTTTGTAACTGGAGTACTCAGGTAGGTTCCTTCTCCCTCCACTCCTCCCAGGTGTGTTAATCCCATCACAAGTGAAAGTAATTGATGCTCATGTGAAGTTGGGAGCAGGAAAGGAAATGTCCCCAAGAGAACAAAGAGGAAAATAATTCTGGTATTAAAGATGCCCTCATCATCTTGCTCAGACAGGGTGCAATCATTAATAACTATAACTTATGTATGGGTGCCATCTGCCTGCCTTCCAAGACTGAACCCTTGATTACCCAGTCCCACTCCTCCCCCACCTTCCTCATCTCAGATGTAAACTCCATTCTTACAGTTGCTTAGGGCAAAACCTTTGGAATCATCCCCTTCCTCTCTTTTTCTCCCAAACACACACTGAGTTCACCAGCATGTCACATCCACTTTACCTTTATCATATATCCACCAAAATCCACTCCTTACTTTCTCCATCAACACCTCCTAGGCTGAGAAACTCTCATCTGGACTGTGGTAGAGACTCCTAATTAGTCTCCTTGTTTTGATTTCTGCCTCCCTATAATATATTCTATGCAGAAAATGGTAATTTCTTCTAAACAAAGTTGGATAATGTCAATCTTCCCTTCAAAACTCTGCTGTGCTTCTTATCTTATTCAAAGTAAAATCCAGAGACATTACTATGGCCCCTGAGGTGCCACATGGCTTCCCCACCTACCTGTCTGACCTTACCTGCCACCATGCTCCTCTCCCTTCTTTGGGACCACAACAACCCTTTCTTAGAACATGCAAAGTTCTGCTTGTGTTGCCTCTACCAGGAAGGCCCTTCCCCCAACAGGGACAAGAATCCTTCCTCCTCTCTCACTTGCAGCAGGAATGAGCTCGCCACCATTTCAGAGAGGCCTTCCCTGAACACCCTGCCTAAAATAATGATCCCTCGGTGTTCTCCATCCACTGAGCCTGCTTCATTTTTCTTCATAATCCTGAATTCAACATTGTATTATATTTACATGGTATATTAAGCACATATGAAATACATATTTAGGTTATATGTATTATATTGTTCCTTATGTAACTATACTTGTCATCATATCATACATTTTCTTACTAGTTTGTTGTAAATTTTCTCCCTTCAGAATATAAGCTCCCTGAATATCACTTTATCTCTTTTCCTGATGATTCCCCAGAGCCCAGAACTGTGCCTAGCACAGTTGAAGAATCAATGAATGGCATTTCTCATGTGACCAATCTATTCAATCTATTCAATCTTGTAGCAACTCCCAAAGCATTGTGATCAGAAGAAAGAAGCCCAGATAGGATGTGGCTCACCTAATATTTTATAGATATGCTATATTCTTCTATCAGTGAGTGGTGGAACCATTTCTGTCTTGCAATGGGCAGCTCAGCTTTCAGTCCTTTGAACTACACTACAATGGTGTCACCTGTGGCCTCTTTTAGGTTTTTATAAAATGAATGGAGATGCTCAATTTTAAGTATTATATGTGAGATATCATCCAATAGAGATCTCTGGTATGGAGATAATGTTTGCTGTGGTGGACATCTGTGTGGTTTGGTATGCTTGTTTTGTCCCAATAGCTTCTTCTCCCCTCTCTGGGTCACATGAACTCTCTCTGGTGAAAAGCCCATTGGGTTCCAGTAGGTGGAGCTGACTTCTCTCTCTTCCTCACTCCTCTCTCCAGTCGCCACCATGGCTAATTGGTTAATTTGCTGAACATCTTTTCAGGCTATACATTTGTGTGATCTCATTTTATATAAATGAGATCACACCATTTTGCAACCTACTTTTTTCCACTTAGCAAGATATTTAGACAGTTTTATGTAGACCCAAATGTGTACAACATGTTTCATTCTGAATTTACTGACAGTTCTCAATTGATGAACATGAGGCTTATTGACATTTTCCTCTGGTTTTTGTATGGTGTTTTAATTAACAAAAACAACAAAAAACTGGGAATATATTTTTTTCCATTTGTGTAAAGATCTCATTAGGGTAACTTTATGAATGTAGAACCCTGAAACATTGCCACACTGTCCCATGGAAAGATCATATTCAACTTACACTCTGCTATGAGTTTAATTATGTCACCAGAAAAGATATGTTGAATTTCTAATTTGCTACTGTGGATGTGACCTTACTTGGAAATAGGATCTTTGGAGATATAATCAAGTTAAGATGAGGCCGTGCTGGATTAAGCCTCAATTCTGTATGACTGGAATCCCAACCTGATACTGAATCCACTAGTGTCTTGATCTTGGATTTCTGAGCCTCCACAACGGTGAGAGATAAATTTATCGTTGTTGTTTATGAGCCACTGAGTTTGTGGTATTTTGTTATAGCAGATTGAATAGACCAAGACGCATAGAAACAACAAACCTTAAACCCAATTCAACTTCAGCATTAACACACACCCATTCTTAGGCATAAAACAATTTTTTAAAAAATAAATTGCAGGACCAGGGATTGAATCCAAGGGTGTTCTACCTCTAAGCTATACCTCTAGCTCTATTTTATTTTGTTTTAATTTTGAAATAGAGTCTCACTAAGTTGCTGAGGCTATCCTTGCACCGGGGATCCTCCTGTCTCAGTCTCCCAAGTACTGGGATTATAGGTACATGCCACCGTGCTGGGCTCTTAGGCATGAAAACCTTTAGTTCTTGTCTCTATCATCCTACACAAGAAAATTAGGCACAACAAAAAAATTATAAGGCACACGAAAAGGCAATTTAAAAACTTAAGACAAGAGACAACGCAATCATCAGGAACAGACTCCGATATGGCACAGATGGTGAAACTCTCTGATGGAAAGTTTTAAATAACTACGATTTAAATGTCAATGTCTCTAAGAAAAATGTGGACTGTATGAAATACCAGGTAATTTCAGTACAGAGATGGAAGCAACAAGAAGAAGCAAATGGAAATGATAATGCATCAAACATGAAGAACCCCTTTGATGGACTGAATAGTAGACCCAACACATCTAAGAAAAGAATTAGTAAACTTGACAGAAGTTCAGTGGAAGTGAACTTCAATAGACCCTTAATAGAAGTTATCTAAATTAAAGTGCAAAGAGAAAAACAAGCAGGATAAAGCTTCTAAGAACTCTGTGATAATATCAAATAAAATAACATATAGGTAATTGGAAACCAGACGAAGAGGAGAAAACAGGGCACAATTAATATTTGAAGAAACAATGGGTCTTGTGTGGTGGCACATGCCTGTAATCCCAGTACTTGGGAGGTTGAGACAGAAGGATCACAGGTTCGAAGCCAGCCTCAGCAACTTAGAGAGGTTCTCAACAACTTAGTGAAACCCTGTTTTCAAATAAAAAATAAAATAGGGTAAGGGGTGTAGCTTAAAGGTAGACCACCCCTGGGTTCAATCTCTAGCACCATAACAAAAGTCTGAGAATTTTCCAAAATTAATAATAGACACCAAATCATAGATTTAAGAAGCCAAAGAGCACCAAGCAGGATAAGAATGAAAACCAACCCAAAAAATTCCATATTGTATTCCAAATGCTGAAAACAAAAGACAGAGAAATGTGGAAGGCAAATGAGGGGAAAGACACATTACAACTGAGAAACAGAGGACTACAGCACACTCTGCTGGAAACGATAGATGCAACAAAGCAATGGAGTGACACCTTAAAATGACTGAAAGAAAATAACCCAGTCAATTGAGAATTTTATAACCAGCCAAACTATCTTTCATAAACAAAAGAAAAATAAAGAAATTTTTAGACCAACGTAAAGTGAGAGAAGTGTGAAGACTCTATTATACTGAACATCACCCTAACAATGAGCCTCAGACCCAACTCAACTTCTGACTAGGTTAACACTGACCATTACACTAAAGGTCTATCAGCAGGACAAGCTCTAGAAGTTTTAAATAAAGTTCTTTAGGAAGAAGGATATGATATGATATAGAAACTCAGATCTACACAAAGGAATGAAAAGTACTGCAGATAGAATGAATAAAGGTGATATGAAACTTCATTTCTTTTTGTCCAAATTATCCTAAAAGTTAACTGCCTGAAATAATAGAAATGAGCTAGGTGTGGTGGCAAATGCCTATAATCCCAGTACTTGGGAGGCTGAGACAGGAGGATTTCATGTCAAGGCCAGTCTCACCAATTTAGCAAGACTCTCAGCAACTTAGTGAGACTATGTTTCAAACTAAAAAATAAAGTAGTGCTAGAGGTTTATCCCAGTGGTAGAACACCCCTGGATTCAATACTCAATACTACAAATAAAAATAATAATAATAAATAATAGAATGTATATTAAAGCATATGTAAAAATAAAATGTATGACAATAACAGCACAAGGCAATGAAGGAGGAATTAGGTACAAACATTTATAAGGACCTTAAAATACATATGAAGGATAAATATTATTTGGTGGTAGAATCAAGATATGTATTAGAAAAACCAAGGCAACCACTAAAAACACTTAGAAAAGCAACATAAATAAGAAGTTGATAGTAACTATAAAGATAGAATAATAAAAATCCACTGAATTAACCAAAATAACATAAGGAGGGAACAAAGAAAAAGGAACAAACGTTGAAGATGAGAAATATATATCAACAGGAAATTTTAGTTCAACATAGATGAGTTATGAGTAAAAAGATGAAAAAATTGAGAAAGGGGGATCACAGGTTCAAGGCTAACCTCAGCAACTTAGTGAGACTCTCAAAATAAAAAATAAAAAGGCCTAGAGGTGTGGCTCAGAGGTAAAATGACCTCAGGTTCATTAATAAAAAAATGAAATAGACTTCAAAACATAAAATATTGTTGGGGATAAAGAGGGACTTCACATCATAGAAAAGGGATAAATTATCCTAAAAGATATAGCAATGTGTTTGCATCTAATAATATGATTTTAATATACCTGAGGGAAAAACTGATAGAACTGAAAGAGAAATTGATAAATCCACAATTTTAGGGAGAGACTTGAACACTTCTCTCAATGTTTCCAAGTACACATGAACCATTTTACAAGATAGAACATATTTTGGGCTATTAAACAAACCATCAAATAAGCCATTTAAAATAATAGAAAACAGCCGGGCGTGGTGGCGCACGCTTGTAATCCCAGCATTCGGGAGGCTGAGACCAGAGGATCCGGGTTCGCAGCCAGCCTCAGCTACCTAGTGAGGCACTCCGCAACTTAGCGAGACCCGGTTTCAAAATAAAGAATAAAAAATAGGGCTGGGGGTGTAGCTCGGAGGTAGAACGCCCCTGAGTTCAATCCCCAGTGCCGCAAAAAAAAAGAAAACAGACAAGGTATGTTTTGGGGGCACAATAGAAGCTAGGATTCAATAATAGAAACTTATCTAGAAGGTTCCCATATATTTGGAATTTTTTTGTGTGTGGAAGAGAATGTTGGTCATTAAACCCAGGGGCATTCTACTTCCAACCTACACCTACTATCCTATTTTATTTTTTATTTGGAAACAGGGTCTTGATAAGTTGCTGAAGCTGGTCTCAAATCTGCAATTCTTCTGTCTTAGCCTCCCAACTACTGGAATTACAGGCATGGGCCACATGCTAAGCTTGGAACTTTAACTTCTAAGTAGCCCATAGGTCAAAGAGTAAGTCTCAAGGAAATTTGAAAAATGTGCTAATCTGAATGAAAATAAAAATAAAAATAAATAAAAATTTATGAGATGTAGCTGAAGCAATACACAGAGAGGAAAATGCAGTACTGCCACATTAAGTGCTTATAGTAGAAAGGAAGAAAGTTCTCAAATCAGGAACTTAAGCTTCTAGTTTAAGAAACAAGGGGCTGAGGTGGGGGAAGCAAACAAAATAAATCCTAAGCAAGCAGAAGGAAGGACATAATAAAAGTAAGAGCAGAAGTCAGAAATATTAAAACACAAAAGCAATGACAAAAAGGCAAGAAAAGCAGAAGTCACATATCTTAAAAGATCAATAAAATTGAAAAACATCAGAGGAAAGGGGGAAAAAGAGAGAGAATACAAATTAAGTGTGCTGGGAATGAAAGAGGGTCTATCACTATGCATCACAAAGACATTAAAAGAAAAAGAGAATGCTATGAATAATGCTAAGTCCATAAATTTGGCAACTTAAATGAGCTGCATAAATTCCTTGAAAGACACAAACTACTAAACTGACTCAAGAAGTAGTGAGCCAGGTGTGGTGGAGCCTGCAGTCCCAGCTATTTGGGAGGCTGAGACAGGAGGAGTGCTTGAGCCCAGGAGTTCAAGGCCAGCCTGGGCAACATAATGAGACTCCCATATCAAAACAAAACAAAATGATGTGGGGACTTGGCCAGGTACAGGCTGGCAGTGATTGCCATGCCCCTGCGCAGCCACAGACACACGCGTATCCCACACAGTTGCGGGTGCATGCAGTCCCCATACCATCATCGGTGTGCACACCTCCTGTATCATAGCAGGTCCGCACACATCTTGCTCATGTGCATTGCATATAATTATGTGTAATGACTAAGCAAAGTGTAACACACATGTGCAATGACTAAGCAAAGTGTAATACACATGTGCATGTCCCGCCAACATGGGCATGCACCATTTTGTTCAGAACCCTATATAAGGAACCAGTCTACCGAATAAAGTTGCTGCTTGCTGTTTGTTCTCCTCCTAATGGTAGCTTCGAGTGCATTCTTCCTGCTGGTGATCTCACCACTTGCAACCTCAATTGGCCCCTACAACTGGCATAGTCAGCAGGATTTAGCACCCCTCCAGAGAAGCATCCCAGGGAGGAAAAACCCAGCATGAATGGAATGTGTCTCCCAACCCTCCCTGTGTTTCCCAGTAGTGATGGAGAAGCAGCTCATGGAGGAAAAATCTAGGGGGAGGAGATGTGGCCCCTGGCCTCCTGTGGTTCCTGGAATCCATGTATCTGGTAGTATGGACCCTGCCAGAAGTTTGGGACAATGTATATTCCTAGTTGAAATGGAACAAGGTACATCCCCAGCCAGAAGTCCAGAAAGCTGTAAAAGTGCTAAAGCCACACATCCTGGCATACATAGACTAGAGACTTGGCCAGGGTACCCAGTTGGTGGGGAACCAGCTGACCTGAGACTATTGGAATTGATTATTTACTGGTCCCCTGCAATGTGCAATGTGTTCCGGATATATCCCCCATAGCTGAGTATATCCTGGGGGTGAATGTGTTACAGGATGGACTGTGAAGATATCAGAGAATTCCAGCTATGAGGACATGAGATAGACTATTACAGTTCCAAGCAACAGCTCCTCAGAACTCATGCAAGTGGGAGATGCTCCAAGCGCCTGTGAGAAGGGGAGGTCAGGCCCCTTAGACAAGGTAATGGCAGGAATATCCCACACCGTGAAGGTAATAGGGAACTCGGAAGACTCCCAAGGTAATAACAGGAATGCCTTCCACTTTGAAGATAATAAGGAGCTCAGAAGACTCCCAGGTGGAACCAGAGGTTCCTCTCATAAGATGAGCATGTTGTTTGCATCCTCCTAGAAGAGAAGGACTTACCTATAATGTTTTCTCTTTTTGCCCTGTCATACCATCCAGGTAAATGGCAGAGAATAGCCTAGCTTCCTGGGCACACACCTTTGTAAGACTGTACCGTACCTCCCATTGCTGGGTTTGCATTGAGCTGCCAGTGGAGGCAGCCAAAGACTTCCCATGGAGAAACCCTCTCCCCCGCTACTGCAGACAACTGGACTACTTAGTGAATTTGGAACCACGGCAGCCCAGAATGGGACGAATGACACCATGTAATAGAGGACTTGTTGCACTGAAACCGTAATGACATCTCCTCTCCCTTGTTAGGATATGCTATGGAAAATGGGTGGGGCTGGTTAATAGGGAATGTACCATAGATGTAGAACTTGTAAGCATAGCACCTTTTTGTATAGAACAGGTGAATCAGTCTGTGACCAATAGAATTGCTGGATGGTTGCCCCAGGAACTATGTAAGCTTTGATCCAGGAGGTGGAGCTATGGGTGGAAGCCTTAGCCTAACATGTAGCAGAAGCTTCAAATATGTCCTAACGGGCTCTTTTGGTCTTTGGCTCCAATGTAATGCTCTCTGGGTCAAGTCACACACTTCTAGGGGGTGGGGTATGGGGACCCAGGTGGAATACAGGTTAGGAGTGACAGCATGACCCCCCCCACACACAGCTGCTGACATGCATGCCTCCCACACAGTTGTGGATGCGAGCGGTCCCTGCACTGTCATGGGTGAGCTCACCTCCCGTATCACAGCAGGTGGTTACATATCTTGCACATGTGCATTGCATATAGTTATATGCAATGATTAAGCAAGGTATAATGTGCATGTGTAATGACTATGCAAATTGTAACACACATGTGTAATGACTATGCAAAGTGTAAGATGCATGCACACATCCCACCGATGCGGGTCTGGACCATTTTGTGCAGAACCCTATGAAAGGAACAGGATTGCAGAATAAAGTTGATGCTTGCTCTTTGTTCTCCTCTGGATGGTGGCTCCATGTGTGTTCTTCCCACTGGGGATCTCACCACCTGCAACTACAGCTGGCCCCTGACCTGGCCTCTGACAGATGAAGAAGTAACTACAATAATTCAGATAATATCTATTAAGAAATCAGGTTTATAGTTAAAAGCTCTCCCACAAAGAACACTTCAGGCCTGGATGGTTTTAATGGTGAATTCTAGCAAATATTCTCGGAAGAAATAACACTAATTCTATACCATCTCTTCCAGAAATAGATGGAGAGAGAATACTCTCTACCTTATTTTACAAGGACAGTATTATGCTGAAAGAAAATCCAAGAGTACAGTAAAAACAAGAAAACTGTGGACCAGTATCTCTCATGAACACATACCTACAATTATCAGTTAAAATATTAGAAAACTGCCAGGCGTGGTGGTGCACGCTTGTAATCCCAGCATTCAGGAGGCTGAGACTGGAGGATCCGGGTTCGCGGCCAGCCTCAGCTACCTAGTGAGGCACTCCGCAACTTAGTGAGACTCGGTTTCAAAATAAAGAATAAAAAAAAAATAGGGCTGGGGGTATACCTCTGAGGTAGAATGCCCCCGAGTTCAATCCCCAGTACCGAAAAAAAAAAAAAAAAAATTAGAAAACTATCGAATCCTGCATATAGAAAAAGGAAAAGTCATTACAACCAAGCAGAGTTTTTTCCAGGAATGCAAGTCTATTTCTTTTTTTTTCTTTTTTCTTTTTTTTTTGCGGTACTGGGAATGGAACTCAGGGGCATTCTACCTCTGAGCTATACCCCCAGCCCTATTTTTTTTTATTCTTTATTTTGAAACTGGGTCTCACTAAGTTGCGGACTGCCTCACTAGGTAGCTGAGGCTGGCCGCGAACCCGGATCCTCCAGTCTCAGCCTCCCAAATGCTGGGATTACAAGCGTGCGCCACTACGCCTGGCAATGCAAGTCTATTTCAACATTTAAAAATCAACCAATGAATCCTCATATTAAAAGAAAAACCACATGACCATCTTAATAAATCAAGAAAAAGCATTTGACAGTATTCGACATTGATTAATGATAAATCAAAACTAGACTGAAAGCACACTAGGAATCAAAGGGGATTTTGATTTTACCTGATAAAAGATCTACAAAACATTCATAGTTAACAGCTGCTGTGGTTTGGGTAAGTGTCCCTCAAAGGCCCATGTGTGGAAGACTTGGTCATCAATGAGCACTATTGGGAGGGGGTGGCATAATGGAAGTTAGGTCATTGGGGGTGTTCCTTGAAGGGGACATTGGGGACCCAGCCCCTTCCTCCCACTCTCTTCTTCCTGGCTGCCACAAGGTGGGCAGCTTTGCTCCAGGTCACACTCCTGCCATGATGTGCTGCTTCACCACAGACCAAAAGTAACAGAGCCAACTGACCATGGACTGAAACCTCTGACAACATGAGCTAAAACAAACCTTCCCTCTTTTCAAGTTGATTATCTCAGGGATTTTGTTATAGTAACAGAAAGCTGACTAACATCATACCTAATGTGGAAAGTCTGCATGGTCTCTCCCAAAGTTGTTCTCTTTCATTCCTCCTATTCAAAATCGAACTCTTACACCTGAAGCCTCAGCTTATATAATGCCTCCCCAGTAGGAGCCCCTTGGTCCCTCCCTCTAGAGTGTAAGCTTCATGTATTATTCTTACCACCCAGAACACTGCCTGGTACACAATAGGGGCCCAATAAATATTCATGGCATGAAAGGGCTACTCATTTTTTAATGTTTGGTTTAGGACTTTGATGGAATATGAATCTCTGCTTTGGAGTGGGTGTTGTGTGGACAGTCAGGAGCCCCACTCCCACCCCCTAAACACACTAAGAGAACCCATGTGAAGTTCTGAGATGGCTATTGCTATAGTCCTAATACTCTACAAAAAGCATAAAAGCAGCTTGATTCTCAAGTGCTAGTCAAAAACTACAAAGAGGAGTGGGACAAGCTCCATTTGGTAAGTAGAAAATCACCCTTGTCTGGAAGAAGAATGGTTGAGCATTACTGCTTTGCTACACAATGGAAGCAGAAGTAGGACAAGTTCAAACCAGTGATCCATAAAACCCCTCACCTGTAGTAGGAAACTGAGGGGGGTTGACTGCCTTGCCATGCAAATCCTGCTGGTTGTTGTTATTCAGCACAAGGACAAGAGAGTTTAAGTATTGGAAACATAATCCCTATATTCATATGTTGATGGCATTTGGAGGTGGGGCTTTGGGGAAGTAGAGTTAGAGGAAGTCATGCAGCTGGGGCCCCATGATGGCATTAGTGGCTTTTTTTTTTTCTTCTTCTTTTTTTTTTTTTCTTCTTTTTGGCACTGGGGATTGAACACAGGGGCATTTTACCTCCAAGCTATACCTCTGATGAGGTAGGCTAGAAAGCGAAGAGTTAGGTAGAAAGGATGGTATTGGGAGGATCTAGGAAAATAATAGTTTTTTTAAAAAATCAGGAGAGTTAAGCTAACTCCACCCCTTGGAAGTTTTTTTTTTTCTTCTTAGGAAGTCCCGCCTCCACCTGAGGCCCACGCCCTAATCTCCGGAAGTCCTGCCCCCACCTGCAATTTCCGGGCCTATCTGACCACCTATTCACCCACCTGAATCTGGGGAAGAGGAGGATCCAAACCCTTTCCCGTGCCCGTCCTCCTGGGATAAAAGTCGAGTCAGAGGCCCACTTCCTCTTCTACGTCGACTCACCTCTCTGATCCGCGCGGGTTTTGCCCTCCCGCTTCCCGTTCCATACCTTCCCTTCCCCTTTCTCCCGGTTTCCCCCTGAGTTCCTGAAATAAACCCTGCCTGTTGTTTCTGACTGGTACGTGTTAAAATTCTTTTTTTCACGAATACCAAGGACCCACGATTTTGGGGATCGCCGTACCCCATAACACCTCTATCCATATTTTTTATTTTGAAACAGTATCTTGCTAAATTACTGAGGTTGGCCTCAAATCTGCGATCCTCCTATCTCAGCCTCCCAAGTACTGGGATTACAGATGTAAGCCACCATGCCTTGCCATTAGTGGCTTTATAAGAAGAGAAAGAGAGACCTGAACCTAGCACGCTTGCTCTGTCTCGCCATGTGTTGCTTCTACCCTGTTATGATGCAGCCTATAGGCCCTCACCAGATGCCAGTGACATGCTGTTGGACTTCTCAGCCTCCAGAACTGTGAGAAATAAATTTCTCTTCTTTATAAATTCTTCAGTCTCACATATGCTGTTATAGCAGCAGAACACAGATTAAGACAGGAGCACTGGGGCATGTCTGCAGCTGCAAATTCTGCAGAGATCTGAAGTGGGCACAGGCTTTGTTTGCCTGAGTCCTGCTTCTGTTCTGGGACTGTCAGTTCAAGGCTATGGGAGAGAGGTGTCTCTGCTGGAGTTCATGCAATGACCTCAGACTTGAAGATCCAGATCAGCCCAGATCCCTTTCTACAGGTCACAACTATCTACTTCCTGCTTGTGCTTCGATATACCCAAGGCTGAGGACCCTAGAAAACCTGGTTAGAGATGGAATGGTGAGATAAGCTTTTCCCAACCTGTGAAGCTGAAAGAGAGCTGTCTATTCCCTGCTCAGAGGAGACCAGAGGCAGAATGGAACTCTTACCTGCATGTCAGCAAGTAAGTGATGGCTCTCTCAGCCTATCTCCTTTGCTGGTCAGCCATTAAGCAAGAGCTAGTCATTCTTCCCCTGAAGCTCACTGTCTCTGGACAAAGGGATCACAGAGCCCTCATTTCACCTGAGGGCAAAGACAATCCATGCTACTCATTTTAAGGTACTCCACAAATTGATGGAGAAGACAAGAACCCACAACCAGAAAATGTGGCTCCAATTAAGAAGAGTCAATGGAGTAGGAAAAGAATACATTCAACAAATTGGAAATAACAGATAAAAGGAAGGCTTTCTGAAGTTTCAGCTAAAATAAAACATGGTACCTGGATTTACAAATACAGCAAACAGAATGGCCACTGCTGAGAATCAAGCTGATGTTCTGAGTGAGCAAAAGGAAGAAATTTCATACAATAGAGGTAAAACATTTAAAAGGGAATCTATAAACAAAAGGGAGATCTGAGAATTTTTTATATAAATAATTGGTTTAGGGAAGTAACAGAGAAGAAAATAATAGAGACATAAGTGAAATAAATTTCCTAAGGCTAGAGAAAGATCTCATATAAAACTATACATCAAAAACTGCCTTTATGAAGGTAAAGAGAATCATAAACTTTTAGAAAAAATAGTCCACTTATATTGGCAATATAATCAGACTTATAAATTATACTCTAAACTAGAGACAATTAAAACAGTAAGTACAGACTATTGAGAAAATGAGACTAAGGCCCAACAATTCTACACCTAGCCATTTAGAGCAAAAGAATATGAACAAGTAAGAATTTGGAGTACTTCCCCCCTTGTAACTCAGTCTGAGGAAATACAAAAAAAATTATTCTAACTAAATGGCAGTGAATCTGAATATGTAGCTCATAATATGAAAAACAAGGGATCAGAAAACATGACAACAACAAATAAGGAATGATATGAATAATGACACTTCTCTTTTAAGGAGAAAAGAAAAATCCCTAACAAAAGTCCAACCTATTTTAGCATGGTAGATAGTGTGTGTGAATGCAAGTGGGGAATGGAGTGGGCTATACAAAATTAAACAAGAAACAAAAGGTCTCCTCACAAGAAGTAAGGATGTGCAGAATGGGGAAGTAAAATGCATGAGGGACATAGGGTTATGGAGCTTTTATATATTGGTGGAGAAATCCAAATTTAGTAATGACTATATGTGATAAATACTACTAGTATAATGAAAAATAGTCATAATATTCTTAAAACTAACAGTTTTAAGAAACTTTTAAGAAGTTGAGAAAACTAGGAAATAAAACAAAAGAACAAAGAATAGCAAACAGCAAACAAAAACAATATAGAAAACAAAACCAGGTATGTAAAACTTCATAATCACTTTGTACTAAATTCTTCCACCCAAAGACAAAGATTAGCCTATTAATTATAATATAAAATCCAGGCTTAAGATATTTCTAGAAATATACTAAAACAAAGTTACAAAGAAAGATTGGAAGCTGGGCAGTGTGGTACACATCTGTAACGTTAGTATTTGAGAGGCTGAGACAGGAGGATCACAGGTTTTAGGTCAGTGCATGGTAACTTAGTGAGACCAGCTTCAAAATAAAAAGAGCTGGAGGTATAGTTTAGTGGTAGAATGTCCCTGGGTTTAATCCCCAGTACCACAATAATAAAGAAGAGAAAGGAAAAGGAAAAGACGTGGAAGTTAAGGGAGGACAGAATGTACTAGCAAAGGAAAAAAGACAAAACTGGAATGAACAGTAACATTAATGTCAATTAAAATGCAATTCAAAGCTAAAGGCATTAACAAAGGCAAAGAATAATATGTAATAGGGGAAAGTTAATCTGCAAAGAAGTCTGTATAAGATATAAAATTTAGTAGAATAAATAATATAGCAGTCATACATATAAAGCAAAAATCCCAGAACTACAAGAAGAAATTACAAAAACATTTATTGTAAGATACTTTAATATTTTTCTTTCAAAATTTGAGTTGAGTATACAATTACAGTCAAGATATATTTGAAAAATAAAATATTTTTTCTCCTATATTCATGTGCCACACAAGTAAAACATATATTTGATTAATAGCATTAAAGAAGACTTTGATAAATTTCCCAAAGCAGGTTTCTTAAACAAAAAGAGTTTCTAGTTATTGAGAAATTAAGAAATCCCTTCCACATTAATTCTTTTTTTTTTTTTTTTTTTTGTGGTACTGGGGATTGAACCAGGGGCATTCTACCTCCAAGCTATACCCCCAGCCCTATTTTTTTATTCTTTATTTTGAAACAGGGTCTCACTAAGTTGTGGAGTGCCTCACTAGGTAGCTGAGGCTGGCCTCGAACCCGGGTCCTCCGGTCTTAGCCTCCCAAATGCTGGGATTACAAGTGTGCACCACCACGCCTGGCTTCCCCATTAATTCTTGATCCAAATTTTAAATCAAAATAAAAAGCACAAATTAAAACACAAAAGGGAAAAGCAAAGACATTACATTAAAACCTATCAAGTACAGCTACAGATATGTTCAGGGGAAGGTTTGTTGCCTTAAATGATTTTATTGCTTAAAATGAAACAAAATACACAAGCTAATGATTATCACAACTGATTTGGAGCAATTTATGTCTTATTTTTCCTTCATTATTGAAAAAATGACCAGATAGGTTCTTGTGATTCCACTGATTTTTCAGATTTTCTTAATCTGAACTATCTTCCTTTTTTCATTTCTTCCTTTCATTAACGTCACAATAAGAACGAATAAAGCGATCAAGAATTTGTCTATCTGAAAATTAAGGAAAAAAAAAAAACAGGGTGAAAAATTCCATGCAAGTATTGAAATGCTTGGTAGGAAAATTCTAGGGAGGAGGCAGATATCTGATAATGGTACTGTATTTCTGTATTTACCAATTTGGTAAGAAACCAAAAGAATCAAAGGATATTATGTCTAATACCTAAAGAAAAACAGTTGCATAATTGTTAAGAAGAGTAAACTGATTCAAGGGATTGGGTGGCTTACTGGAAAAAACAAGGATTTTATTTTAATTTTTTTTTGGTACTGGGAGTTGAACCTAGGAGTGCTCTACCTCTGAGCTACACCTCCAGCCCTTTTTTTTTTTTAATTTATATTTTGAAACAGGATCTCGCCAAGTTGCTAAGGCTGTTCTTGAACCTCCTGTTTTAGCCTCCCAAGAACTGGGATTATAGGCATGAACCACCACACCCAACAAGAACATGGATTTTAGACCAAAACAGACCTAAGTTTCAGTTCTATGCAGACCATTATTAACAAGCCATTTAACCTCTCTACTTCTTCATTTCCTCATCTTTGAATAGAGGTCACAGTACTTACCTCACACTATTGTTGGAGTATATTAGGACCCCATGTGTGGTGCCTGGCCCGTCGAAGACAGCCAAGAAGCAGTAGACTCACCCTCTATTTCTGGGTGCATAGTAGTAAATGTTGGTGATAAACAACTGAGACTTGTTTCTAAAGTTGCACAGAAGCCAGGCTGCTTTTCTACCTGCCAACACTGGTAGGTTTTGCTATCCTTGAGTGCTAAATGACCCCCATTTTCTCATCTTTAAAATGGAGTCTTGTGTCATTCTGAATACCTATGATTCCTTCCTTTTGTATTTTGTAAATAGTAGAGTTAGAGCTGTAAGACTTTGTTCACTCCCAGAAGCTGTCATCTGCGCATCTAAAACCAAGTCAGAGTGTAAGGGATAACATGTCATCATGTTCGACATCCATGTCATTCTGCTTCACATCACATGCCAGTTGAGGCCCATCGGTCACGGACATGCATGATTGTACATGTGCATGCATTATGTTTTCTCTCATTATGTTTGCATTTATTTATCTTTGCAATCTCATATCAATTTTGAATTGTTACAGGCTAGCAGAGAGACCTTGGTTCTTGTCTTCCTGAAAGATTTCAGTTGAGAGACACAGACAGCATAAGCATAAGAGATTTATTTAGCAAAGTGAATGGGCCCTAAAAAAGGAGGCTGTGTTGGAAGAGTGAGTACAGTACACCCCAAAGAGTTGTGGGGTACTTAGTATGAAGTCTGGAAACCTCTCTCCTCATGTATTATGTATTTGGGTTGGTTATTGCTATCTTACACCACAACTTAGTGCTTCTGCCCCATTTCACCGTGTTGGGGAATTTCCCATCAGTGCCTAAAAGAAACTAAGATTACTTCCATTACAGTCTATAACATTATAACTATGTGTATAGCTCCCACAACAGACAATAAGTTCCCTAGTAAGATGGGTTTGTTTTATTTATCTGTGTATCAAATGAGCATTACAGGTAATAATGAAATTTATTGAGTGAGTAAATAAATACACCCTTTTTTTTTCAGTACTCGGAATTAAACACAGGGCCTCACACATGCTAAGCAAATATTCTACCATTGAGCTGTATCGCCAATCCAATAAATACATTCTTTTTTTTTTTTTTTTTTTTTTTTTTGCACTACTGGGGATTGAACTCAGGGGCATTCTACCTCCGAGCTATATCCCCAGCCCTATTTTTGATTCTTTATTTTGAAACCGAGTCTCACTAAGTTGTGGAGTGCCTCACTAGGTAGCTGAGGCTGGCTGTGAACCCGGATCCTCCAGTCTCAGCCTCCCGAATGCTGGGATTACAAGCATGAGCCACCACACCCGGCAAATACATTCTTAATACTGAGTTCAGGCTAGGAAAAAAATGCCTTCTGGATACCTATATTCATTGGAGTTTTAGTTGGAGAAAGAGATGGGGAGGTTGTTGTAGCTGATAAAGTTCATAGAAAAAAACAGATTTCAGGTAATTTTATCTTTTAAGTGGGTACATGACACGGTCTTTACCAAAGGATAATAGATGCCTAAAGAGTAAGCTTTGGGGTGGCCTGAATCAGACTTAGGAATTAAGACAATTTTGAAAACAGATTGGCCACTAGAGACATATAGCTCAATCTCCTCAAGTTATAAATAAACTATTGCGTACCCTTTATCCAAAGTGCTTGAGACCAGACATGTTTAATATTTTTGGGTTTTTTTTATATCTCTTATCTAAACTGCTTGAGACCAAAAATGTTTAATGCTTTGGACTATTTTTTAGATTTTAGAATATTTGTACAAACATTATGAGACACTTTGGAGATGAGAACCAAGTCTAAAGGGCCGGCTATCACTGTGTTTTAAGTGCAACCCATCACATGAGAAAAGAGTGGAGTTCATGTTGACCCTCACAAAGTTTCAAATTTTGGATCTTGGGATAAGGAATATGCACCCTGCACCAAATGTGGTAACACACAGAGTTAGTGGAAACAAGGATCGCCCTCAGCTGCTTGCTCCCTCTTTCTTCTTCCCCAGCTTCATTTCTGGTTTTCCTGTAGTTTCTTCTGTTCCTTCCCACCCTGCCATCTCCCAGGCCACCTCTCCACCCTGACTTGAGCCCTTAATTAAGGGGAAGGCTGGTCCTTCCCCTGCTTCTTTCTCTTTCAAAATGTTCCTGTCCTGAGATCCTATTTCATCAGGATTTACTACCTGTGAAAGAAAATGGTTTAAGCTGAGTTGATAATAATTCAGCCTAAGATATCTGCCAGGGTTTTTCTTCTCTGCCCCCTCACTCAGTGTACACACACACACACACACACACACACACACACACACACACACAGAACCACAGAAATTCACCAGCTGAGAAGCACTCACATCATCCCTGACACTAGAAAATGACAAGAGGTTTGGGACATGAGAGCCAAAGGGAACCTTCTACTTGCTTGTCAGTCTCTAATACAACAGCATTGATGAGTGAGCCTTTCTACAGCAGAGCTGGGAAAGAAGCCGAAACCCACGGGAAGCAGCTTCTGCATCAGCCCAAGGCAGTACAAAACTGCAAAGCCCGGGGCTGTGAGCCTCCAGGTACCGGCCCCAGTGCTACCCACTAAGGGAACCGGGAAAGCAGGATAGCCAAGACAAAACCAAAGCCTAGCCTGTCCCAAGGTTACCTTGTTATCTAATAGGTCATATCTCACCTGTCTAGGCACCAAAGTCCGACTGAGTGGACACATAGTGTTGACCCAAAAGGTCAGTTTACCTGAGACATCTTGGAGGATGCAGAGGTTTCACCCTTAGGGGGCATGACAAGGATTTAGACTGCATATGTCTAGATGAGACATATGATGAGACTGCATAGGTCTAGATGACAGATGAGAGACCCAGGTGCAGCCAGCATGGTCCACTGAGCAGAAGTGGTGGCTGCAGATGAGAGGGTCCACTTCGGGAAGACAGAGATATTTTCTATAGGGCCCAAAGATGTGGCTCCTAGAAGTGAGCTCTTTGTAAAATGCAGAGGATGATTTTATGTATCTGCCCCAAACATGGGGAAAAAACAGGAAGGTAGTTTGGGCTTGCTGCCCAGCTCTGCTCTGCCTTTGGGGAGGATGGGACCAGCCAATCTCCAGGAGACTTTTGGTTTCCTTCTGAAGTGAAAAACTGGTTCAGAGGCATCTGCTGAGAGGAATGAGGCTCCCAGCTGAAAATACACATTTGTGCCTCAATACAAAAACACCTGTCTGTGGTACTTCCCTGAAGCCCAACATTCAGGCACTTTCAAGGGTGGAAAATACTCTCCTTTTCCCCAGCTCACACATACACCCTCCCTTTCAGTCTCATCTACAGTAGGCCTTCACTTTTGTTTAGAACAGGAAAATTAAAAAATAAAGGGTTCAATGAAAATTTCAGAAGAATCGGCTCTCTAGATGGGGACAAGTGAAACGAAGCATCTGGGCACCCAAGAGGGTCAAGTGGAAGACAGAGGGCAGGTGGAGGGCTGCTGAGTTTAAGCCTGATCAGAGGGCACAAAATAGCTGGTGACCCCAAACTGTCTTGAGCACAAAGTGGGGTTCAGGAGATGATCTTTCAGGTGCAGGAAAATATATTAGAACCTCTACTTAGTTTGCTTCTTACTTCCTTCTTTAAGTTTGGATGTTTTCAAAGGAACATAATAGATTAGTTTGGTGGTATATGAATATACTTTATGTAAATATTTGCATCTGCATTGGGACACATGCTTAAACATTTGGGTGACAGGGCGAGTGATTACTCACAGAGAGCACAGACAGGCAGCTATGAGAAGAGTTGTGTTTCCTCTCTTGGAGTTCCTTTGTTCCCCAAGTTGACATTTCACACCCACTCAGTCAAATTGACCAGTCACCCCAGAGATGCTCCCAAATCCACCCCACCCACTCAGCCCTGAAATGGGAGGTCGCTGTTACGTGGAACACCCTGAGACTGACTCTCTATGCAGGTGTGAAATATGCAGATTCTCATGCACCTTAAACAGCCTGTCACAAACACATGCCACCAAATAAGAAACAAAGAGTAAACAGAATAATAAAACAAAACCAAGAAGTAGTGCAATTATCCATGAGAGAAACCAATTAGCTATAAGAAAAAGAGAAGCTATCCTGGAGCAATTTTACCATGGGCAAAATGAGATCTGAAATGAATGAAAACTTCATGTTTCATTTTAATAAATAGAAATAGTATCACTGGTGCCTCTGAGAAAAACTTTTCTCAGTGGGTTGAGGTTTATATAAGATGATGGGATTTCCCCCAGACACCCCCACCTCTGTGACTAGAAATGGGAAAAATTGCTATTTGGCATAAAGCAATGAATTGTTTGGTAAATGCATGAAATGGCAACTCAGAATCTCTTCTTACCTTTGTTGGAAAGACTCTGAAGGTACTCTTGGACTTGAGAGGGAGTAAACGAGTTTAAGATCATTAAGAAGTCCAGGTAGGCTGTCCCATAGTCTCTCTGGTATGTGGTCTGTTTCTTTATGCGCTCTTGGTTCCTCATGTAGCTGTGCAGCACCGAGGGCACTGCAGAAACACAGACAAGGAGAGGCGCAGAGGCTGCCACCCAAGCAGAGAACTCCTGCTCTTCTTATTGAACACACCCCTGACAGTCCTGAGCCCAGCTTAGAGTTTACTCAGCATACTCGATAATATCAGAAACTAAGGTGCTGTATTAATCTGATTCCTCCAATGACTAGATGCTATGCCAAGCTGCTGGGGACTTCTGGACTGCTGCTGTTAGAAATGGGAGGGATGGGACACAATGACCAGAAGGTTGAGTTTGATCATGGTTTTCATGAAAGAAGTTCTCCCTGAACCCTACTCGCATGCAGGCCAGTGTGTTAAGATGGTAACCTTCACTACCAGGTTAATAAATGATGACTTTTGTAGACGCTTCCTTGTCTTTCAGGACATCTGTGTGGACTTGGATTGGTGAACTAAGAGGCCTCCTTCCAATGACCCTGGAGTCTTAAGATGAACAGTTTGGAAAGAATGACATTTGCAGCCAGCACTCATTGCCCATTCAGACTACTGGAGCAGGAGGTACAGGGAGCCCCAAGTCACTCACATTTGATTGTGAATATTGTTCATATAATGTGGATTCTGAAATACATGGAACTATCATTTTTTAAAAATGATGATGTGATATAAAAACCAAATTTATACAACTTGCCCAATCTTTGCAAATCTTACCCACACCTTAAATACTGATTCCTGTTCCAGGTGACCTCTTTAAAGGGGTCACTAACCAAATGGAAGGCCCAGACTGGTGAGGGGATTTGATGCTCCATCCTGAAATGGATTCAATTTTACAGCATTTCCTGTAGGATCTTGAAACACTTCAACTTGCAAAAGGAATATTTAGAAAGCATATGATAAGATTTTCATAGAATAATAGGTTTCTACCAGTTAGCGCCCATGGGAAGAAGTAGAATCAATGACTATAAATTTAGCAAGGAATATTCCAGCTGGTGGAACTTTCAAATAGTTGAAACATGACAGTGGAGGCATTGCCTTAGGGTATGGGGCACTAGCCTGTGGTGTGTAGGCATGGACCTTGTCAACCCTGGGCAAGGATGAGGTGGGGACCATTCACAACTGACCTGTGGCTCTGGGCTAGGTAACTTCTGGACTACCTTGCTTGTCCCCCCAAGGTGCTAAGCTTCTGTTCTGTGATTTTTTTGTCTCAAGTATTACTTGACCCCAACTCTATGCCAGAAATAACTTTTTAAAACCTTCAGAGTCATAGAAGGACATTCAAATAGAATGAGTGCTGAATCCTAAAACTCTTAAGACAGGGCACCATGTGAATACCCTTCCAGAGGACAACTAGGTCTAATGTGACTCCCGACTCCCACCTAATGTCTTTTCTGTCATTTTACAGCAACCGTGTCCTTCCCACAGGAAAGGACACAGCTAGGAAGAGGTCCCTAGCCCCAACTTCAGCCTCTCGCAGGCTGAGATGCCCTATCCCCTGCAACAGGAATCGCAGCAGCAAGTTCGACTGCACACCACACCAGGATACCTGGCTTTCCCTCTGACCATTACCAAAACTGGCTGCCAGGGCCCACTGCATCCAGGAACCCTGGAAGGGATGACATCAGGCCACAAAACATCTGCTTGTTTCAAAAAAAAAAAAAAAAATGTTCAGCACGCTATTTCTTAGCACGCAGAGTCGGGTGGAACCAAATGTCTGATCCGAGTGGAACCTGAAGCACAAGAACAGAGCCTTGCGGACCTCAGTTAGAAACTGATGGCAGTTGCTGGATGGACCAGGGTAACTGAGACACAGGAAATTCTTCAAACACAAAGTATCTATGGATTACACCAGGCCCAGCCTGTAGGGTTCCGACTGTTGCACCAAGACTTCCGGTTACAATCAGTCAGCCTTCTATTTCCCCCCAACCTGGCTGCTTCAATTCCTTTGCCAAGGGCAGACAGGAAGCTCATTCTTTTTGCCAAGACCAAAGGCACAGCATTGGCTTGTGTGTGTGTGTGTGTGTGTGTGTGTGTGTGTGTGTGTGTGTGTGTGTGTGTGAGGCAGTGAGCCTTGCTGAGTAATGACAGGATCTGTGAAGTTATTTTATATTTTTGTACTGGGGATTGAACCCAGGAGGTTTTTTCCTTTCCTTTTTTTGTACGGGGGGTTGAACCCAGGGGTGTTCTATCTCTGAGCTACACCTCCATCCCTATTTTATTTTGAAACAGGATCTAAATTAGGCCTCAAACCTATGATCCTCCTGGCTCCGCCTCCCAAGTACTGGGATTACAGATATGTCACCAGCCCTGCTATGATGTTATTTTAGGAACTCAGGGTGTACTTACCTAGACCCTGAGAAGCAATGTGCAGGCTTGAGTAGCATCCGTATCTGAAACTAAAATCCTGCAGCTCGGGAATTTTAGCTGGAATTTGATAATTCCTTCGAAATTCAGTGTCTGGGGGGCGAGGGAGGAGCTTTTTCCATTCCAGGGACACCTGAGGGCTTTTCTTGATCTTCTGAGCTGGGGTGGGGTGTAAATGGAAGGTGAAAATTACTCCTTATAAGCCATTTCTCAGTAGCTTTTCATTCCACATTGATTCTGGCAGTAGCTTTCCATTTATCATACTAAAAACCTGTTCCTTGAATTTAGGATGGTCAGTGCACTTTTTATGAATACTTCAACCAAGAAATAATTTTCTGCTTTTTCAGGCACAGTAAGAATATGCTCTAATGAGTTTAAGTAGTTTCTAATGAATATATTTGTATGTCTGTCAGGAGTACCTTTTTGTTCTACAACTTGGGCACAGGAGGCATTGATCTCCACTAGGTCTGCCTAGTTCCTGGGGCAAGGGTGAGGAGTATCGAGAAAGATTTCGAATATGGCTAGGATTGCCATATAAAACCCAGGATGGCCAGTTAAATTTGAATTTCAGATAACAATACTTTTAGTGGGAATATGGATACATACTTGTTATCTACTCTATGTCATTATTTATATTTAATTGAGCAGCCTGTATTTTTATTTGCTTAACTTGGTCACCCTAAATGGAGTGGTGTCTATCATCTCCATTACTTGGAAAAGAACCATTCAATGCTTATCCCTTACTGATGGAGCGTTAGATGGCATCATTGTCATTACTGAACAATAACCTTATTATTTCTTTGAAATATCGGCTAAAATTATTTTAAATATCATAATTTAATTATTAAACATGAGTTCCACAAATATTACCTGATAAGTCACAAACCATGTCACTTAGAATAAGTTCACTCCTAATTCTTGCTGCAAAACCTTAGTTCAAGGCACATCATACATCATCTTTATTCAGAAAGATAAAGAGGTTAAAAACATGGGGTTCATAAGCAACATCCAAACAGTGCAAATTGCTATTGACACTGAACTCAATTCTCTTCCAAATTAGTTTTTCAAAAGGTTCTTTTAAAATAAGCTCTAATAGACATTGTATACCAAAGGATTCATAATGACATCTACTGGTATACATTGTATATCAAAGGATACATAATTTTATCTACCAGAACCTGAGTGCATTTTAATATTGATTTTAAAAAACGACCACTGTCTAGACCAGCAGAGGAGCACATTCCACCAAGCACTGCCTCTTACTTGGATGACCTGAGAGAAGAAGATGCAGGTAAGCAGTGGCCTCAGAATGACCTCAGAAACTGCCCGTGGAGATATTCTGCAAAATCATCTTTATCGCTCCTAGTAACTTCCTTCTCTGACTTGGCTTTTGTCATATAGTTTTATAGGGAAAAAATTCTGTTAAAACACATTATGCATGTGTCTCTTTCTCTCCTGGAGCAAACATTCGATAACAAATGATTTCATTTTCTGGATGTGGTCTGTGGCATTTGCCAAGGTTATTAATAATTAAGTCATTGTTCTACATAAAACAAAATCAAACTAGTGTAATTAGAAAGATATTTACAGGAAACCAGATATGGAATGCACTAAGTCTTGTGACCAAAACACAGGAACTGTGGTTCTCACATGGAGTTAGGATGTCAGAATTGTCTAGTATGATGGTTAATCTGGATTGTCAACTTGATTGAACTGAGAGATGTTTAGAATCAATGGACTTTTGGAGTGTGTTGATAAGATGATTAGCACATCAAACAGCGAATTGAAGGAGAAATACTTCCCTGAATGTGAGCACACCATCCCAACTGGGGTTCAGTTGGAACAAAGGGTGAAAGAAGGCAGAAGCGGCATGAAGGCAAGCTTGATTCTTCCTGAGCAGGTGCATCTATTGCTCCTGTTCTTGCCTGAGGACATGAAGACTTTTCCAATGTGGACTCTCACCAATGATTCTCTAGGAAGTTTCCAGGCCTTTCTGACTTGAACTAGGGCTGCATGACTGGTCCCTCATGTTCTGAGACTTCAGCTTTTGGACTGACCAGCTACTGATTCCTCACCAATTTGATAAATCCCTTTTTGTAACATACATATCCCATGGGTTCTGTTCCTCTAGAGAATTTTGACTAATGCACCTGGGAAGGGTTTCTAAACCTATTGTTGAACTTCATCTCAGATATTGAAGACCTCTAGAAGTAAGGACCCTTAGGCACTTAAATTGTGAATCACGGACTCTGAGCTTTGAATAAGGTATGATCAAACCCCAAAGAGAGTGTGAGGGCTGTGTTAGGGGAAGAGGAGGAGGACAAGGACCAAAAGGCAGACACGGAGAGGGGCTTTGATGATGGGTCACCCTGGAAGGATGTACACAGTATGCCCATGAAATGTGGCTGGTGGAGTTTAGGGTACCCAGGGTAGGGAGGAGTGATTGAGGATGGAACAGGAGAGGTGAGCGGGGACCAGGCTGGGAAGGATCTTGAATGTTTTTCCACATGGACTAGATGGACCAATATAGAAAGGGGATAATTGGAGATGAAGATCCAGAAAAGGCATAAAGCAGGATCCAGCTGTGCTCTTAAGTTCCTTTGAAGACAGAGATAAAGTCTTAGTTTTCATTTATCCTCTGTACTTATCACATTAAAAGGACTCATTAAATATTTACTAAATTTATGACTGAACAGCAGAAAACAACTAGAAACATAACTGCTATGGATTAGCAATTAATATATGAATCATACTCTGAGAACTGTCTACATGGTATGTGCTTAAGCAAACTCCTTGTGAACTATATAATGTTTATCTATAGTGTAGGCTTAGTCTTTCTTAACTAATGCATTTGTTGTCCTTAAAAATTTTCATGTTAATGAGCTCCTTCAAGGCATTACCAAAAAAGAGATGTTCATGATACAAAGGGACCCAACCAACACCTGATCCCCCATCCTGGTGCTGGAGTATGGACAGACAAGATAACATCAACCCAGACCTAAGCTTACCTAAGGCCCAGACAGTTCCAGGGGTTCATCCCTGCTCCCCAGGGGCTCAGCTTCTCCTGGTTTCTTTTTAACTGTAATACTATACTAGTAAGTTAGCCCAAAAAAGGAAACCAGCCCATTTTAGAAATGCTCTATCCAAAAGTAAATCTACAGCAAGGACCATTCTAAACCATTAGTACCATTGGCACATCCCCTTAGCCAAGTGAGAACTTGTTCCACCGTCTTCACCAGCTATTCATGGAAGACAAACTCTCCAAGCCTGCATCTGCAGACAGGCCCCTTCCAGTGCTTCCCATTCATTTGCTTTAATTTAGTAAAAGGGATACAAAGCTAAGACATAGCCCCTATGTTTCAGAAGCTTAAAGTATTAGAGAAACGAACACACAGAGAGAGATGATACTTACAATATTATACAATAATAGGTCCTTCAAAGGAGGTTAGAACATGGGAGTAAGTTAGAAAAAAACACATGGAAGAGCCACTGATCCAAAGCTGGGGATCAGAGGTTTCCAGGACAGAAATGTCTAGACTTAAATGGTGAGGAGATGGATGAAAAGGAGGAGGGGTGAGGTATTGCACGGGGAGGAAGCAATGTGTGCAGATGGGAGGAGGCCACAGAGTGTGCTGAGCTTGCAGGTTGGGCAGCAGTATAGTCTCCTGGGGGTGGGTCCTGGAGATGCAAGGGCCAGATGATATAGATTGTACACTGGAGCATTTAGCCTTTGTCCTGAGGATAATAGGCAGTCCTTGAAGAGTTTAAGCCAGAAGGTGACATCAATTTGCACACCCAGAAACTCACTATGGCTATAGTATGCACAGTGGATTAGAGGGGACAAAAAAAAACAGGGAGTTGGATAAGAGGTTGTACAAGGAGAGACATTTGAAGCCTAACTAAGGCAGGGCTGTGGGAGGGAGAAGCAGATGGAGTTGAGAGATTTAAGAGGGAGTCTTGACAGGTCCTGGGTATTTACCTGCACAGGGGAAAATGATGATTTGCTCATGCTGAATGAACAACTTTGATTGGAAACTCAAAGACATTTTTTTAAGAATGCTGGCATTCAAATGTTTTCCCATGATCCTTAACGTTTATCTGCAGGTATAGAGGCTTTTTGATCCCATATTCATCTAGCTTCAAAAAAGGCATTTTCCATATATTCTCTCTGTCATTCAGCAAGTATTTCCTAGGCTCCTTCTACCCACCAGGCACTGCACAGGGCCCTGAGTGGGTAAAGGTCTTTGGGGAACATGCTAAAGAGGAGAAGAAAGGATGAAACAAAAGAATCTAAAATGACTTCACAGTAAAAAAAAAATGTTAGATGAAATAAAGTGGTGGCACATCTCTTCAGATAAAATAGGAAAAGACGGTCTCACAGGAGAGGTGACATTAAAACTGGGGTCTATGGACTGACAAAGCCAAGTCACAAAGCCATGGTATTGCTGGGGAAGAACATTTCAGGCAAAGGGGACAGCGCACAGGCTGGCCAAAGATGGAAAAGAAGCTGGCATCTTACAGCGACTAAAATAAGGCCCATGTGGCTGGAGCCCCCAGTGAGGAGGATGGAGTGAGGGGATGGTCATGAGGAGGTAAGCAAGGGGCAGCCTAACAGGAACTGATAGAAGGAGAACATGGCAATACAGAGGTGCAAACAGAAGGGTGTGCCACCAAAGAGTGGCCAGCAACACCGCTGCCCAAAGCAGATGGGAAGGCCTCCTGGAAGGCTTGACCTTGACGAGAGTAGTTTCAGTGACTTGACGGAGACAGAACCAAGACTGGAAGTGTTTGGAAAATCAACATACTTCCCATTAGAACCAGTGGATTGTCTCCATTATATCCACACATGTAGCATTCCTCAGCCCCCAAACTTCATTGGAGTGATCATAGATCAGAAATGTGAGTCCATTTCTAGAAGATGAAAACTAAACAAGATATAGTGAGTAAATGATCAAAATAAGGGAAGCCAACTCCTAGGTGACTGCCAAAAGGAATTAACAAAGAAGAGAGACACATAACTGAGACCAGGGGCTCAAGTCTAGCAGGCTCATACTCAGAGGTGACTGGTGCAATGGGAGGCAGGGTGTGAGTATCAGGGCTGCAAGCAGAGGCTTGGCTGAAAGCTTGGGTTCAGGGTGGTTCCCTGCATCACCTTCTTAACCCCATGCAGTCATATGACAGCCCATTCCTGCTGTGGTATGAATGCCCCCTCCAAATACATGCTGAAATGCAATTGTCACTCAACTATATTGAGACGGGCCATTTAAGAGATGCTTAGGTCATGGGGGCAGAATGGGTTAATGCCATCATTAATTAGTTTCGTTGCCCATGATGAGCAGGGCCCTGGAACAGACAGTGGTGATAGAATTTGAGCCAGAGCCACAGCTTCTGCCTGGGAATGGCCATATTGTCATCTTGCATGCTGACGCATCCATACCGCACAGCCACCACCCTCTCCTTGGACTGCTTTGACAGCTTCCCGCAGGCTTCTTTCTGCTCCTTCCAGGCCACCTCCTTCTCTCCACAGCCTGCATCTGAATCATGTTACTACCCTAATAAAACCCTTTTGTATTTTGCTGAGAGAAACTGCAGTGCGTCTTAGCATGCCAAGATGGGGCTCTGCTGTCTGTGCCAGGCTCTTCTCTCATTCCTCTCACTTGACCCGCCTCTATGTATGCTGAAAAGTTCTTAGTTCTTCAAACATTTTTTAGGTCCTCATAAATCTGCAACAACACCCCTACCACACACCCTTGCCCCCTGCATCTTTACCTGGCTAATTTCTCTTCATCCTGTAAGCCTGGGGAAGGAAGCCTTTCCTGACCTCCACCTCCCAGTCCTGCTTCACCATCCCATGTTAGGCTAACTATTCTACTCTGTGCCCATAGCAACTTGCATTTCTTACAAGGTGCACTTTAGTATACATGACTATTTTTGCTCATGAGATTTCTTATTTCATGGCTAGACTGTGAGTTCTTTGAGGGAAGAGATCAACATCCATGCTGCTAACTGCTGCAACTCAGCGCCCAGCACCTGGCCAGGGGAAGGAGAGAGCAAACATGTGTACCTGTGGATACATCCACAAAGTCTCTCTTAGTTTGGGAAATAAACTGATTCGATATTGCCTTCCTAACTTCTTCCATCGAAGCAGGGATTTTCGAAGGGAGGCAGCTCCTTGGTGTCTTTCTCAGATGCCCAGGAGGTAGTGTCCATTGAAAGACATCCTATCAATACAAACACAGTTGTCAAGAAAATCCACACAGGTCCACCCAATGAAATCAAGAATGTGAGCATCTGTGTGAAAATAGTCTTTGGAATCCTTTATCTTTGCAGTGGCATGTGTGCAGGGCACCTGCCAACAAGATCCTTTGGTTTACCCACATGCAATAGCACTTCTTAGACTTTTCACACTGGTGACAAGAGAATGCAATGTGATTGCAAGCTGCAAAGAACTGCTTCAAACCAGAATTTTTCTATAGACAAGACCAGAGGAGAATACCACACTGTTCTAGTTCTGGCCACACATTCCCAAGGAACAGAGATGGGGGCTGCTTTCCCCTTGCTAGCCCCAGAGAGAAACCCTGTCACATGCACAGAGGTCTCAGCAACCTCATGAAGAGCAAGGGGGCAGGCACAGTCTCCTCTTCTCCTTCAAAGAGATTTTATAAAACTTGAAACCTCCATCCCCTCTTGCCATCTTCTCTCTTGTAACGAGGCTTCCTAGCTCCCTAAGAAAATGGAATTCACCAGCAGAGAAGCTCTGAGGTCCTCTGTGCCATCTCCCAGCCCCCACATCTGCACCTACATACTCTGGGAGGAGAGGAGCCACAGGTGCTCCCAGCAGGGCCCAACTCACCTGGGCCACTACATCCTGGCCCCTATAAGTCTGCTCTAGCACAGCGCTCCAACAATCCTCACTTCTCTCTTACAACTTCAGTGTCTCCCTCTCTGCTGGAAGGTAGCCATCAGGAAATAAACCTGCCTTTATTTCTTCTGCTTTACAAAGAAAATCCTTAAGAGGCAAGTATATTGAAATGACTGGGTGCCATGAGGAATCAAGATTAATAGGCATATGTGTATGTTTTAGGGATTCTTGAGTCTACATCTCTAGCTCATCTCTCTCAGATAAGCTCCAGACCTACATATATTTGTTAAAGTTTGGATCTGGGATGTCTCCAAGTCTCATGTGTTCAGAGGTGGGACTTTTGGTAGTGACTGGATCATGAGTGCTGTAATCTCCTCACGGGGTTAATCCATTGATGCTTGAATGAACTCCTGGAAGGGAGGTGGAACAGAGCTGGAAGAGGTAGATCACTGGGGCATGTCCTGGAATGGTTTATCTTTTCTTCAACCCCTTTCTCTCTCTCTGCTTCCTGGCTGCCATGAGCTAAACAGCTTCCTTCCATCACACCTTTCTTCCACGATGTTCTGCCTCACTCAGTCCGAGAGTGGTGGAGCAGGTCACCCATGGACTGAATCCTCTGAAACCATGAGCCCAAATAAATGTTTCCTTCTCTAAGTTGTTCTTGTCAGGTATTTTGGTCTCAGTGACAAAAAGCTGACTAATCCAAAACTCACCTGCCTGCTGGACATATCTTAAACCAATATGTCTTCACCTGAACTCCCACCTGAACAACCAAACCTGGTCTTCCACCATGTCCCAGCTCAGTAAACAGCATCAGCACACACCCAAGCCATCCAAGTCAGAAAGACAAACTTTATCTTTCCCTTTCCCCTTGTCTTTATTTTTCATATCCTTTTGGTCATCAAATGTCCATTCTTTCACTTGTCACCTATTGAATGCATCCAAAGGTTCCATCCCAGGTGGCAACTGAGTAAATGAAACCCTTATTACAACTGGAAGAAGGGTGCAGAGTGCCAGAAAATGGGAGAATCAGCTCCCTCCAGCAGAGAAGGGAATTGGAGATGGCTCTTTTAAAGCTGAACCTTGAAGAAATATAGAACAGTTTCCCTTAATGGACAGGAGAGGGGCATTCTCAGGGAAGCAACAGTGATAAAAGGCAGGGAGGTTTGAGAGTGCACAAAACATAATACTGAACACAAGAATTTGCATATGCTTGTTCTTAGCACCATTCACAATAGCCAAAAGGTGGAATTGATCCATATGTCTGTCAACGAAAAGCAAATTATGGTATAAAAATACAATTCAATCATGAAAAGTACTGATATTTGCTACAACCTAGGTGGACCTCAAAAACGTTATGCTAAGTGAAAGAAGCCAGACACAAAAGGCTACCTATTATATGACTGCATATATAAAACATCCAGAATGGATAACCCATAGAGAGAGAAGGCAGATGAGTGGTTGTGAGGGGCGAGGGGACAGTGAGGGGGAGTAAGTGTTTAAAAAGTGTGAGATTTTCTTCTGGGATGAGGAAAATGTTCTACAACAAGAGAGAGGTGGTGATTGCACAAAAATGTAAATATACCAAATGCCAGTGAATTGTTCACATTAAAATGGTTAATTTTATATTATGTGATTTTCACTTCAATTTTTTTTGTACTAGGGATTTAACCCAGGAGTGTTCTACCTTCCAAGCTACACCCCCAGCCCCTTTTTTGTTTTTGAAACAGGGTCTCACTAGGTTGCTAAGGGTCTTGCTAAGTTACTGAGGCTGTCCAATCTTTTTTTAAAAACTAGGGGACAGAGGAGAAGTTAGGAATAGAGGTAAGAAGGTAGGTAGGAAATGATCTAAGATCGGGTAGCCTATCCCAGTAGAAGGGGAAGAGTCCTCAAGACATATTCAACTTCTCATGGATTGTTGATACAGTACTCAATTCAAAAGATATGCAGTCTTACTTGTTTGGGATGAGATTTGTAGATCTCGACTTCTTGTGAAGTCATATTTTCCATGAAATTTTCTTTAGAATATGGTTTCCAAACATACTCATCATTATACTGTGTCTGATTTGGAATAGGATCACTAATTGAATAGGTATATCCTAATCTTCTGATACTCTTTTGACTACAAGAACAACAAAAAGAGTAGAAGTTAGAGAAATTTGATTAGATTGGTTCTTTGATGTTAAGGAATTGATTTTTTAAAGGTGAGATAATGTTATATTGTTATTGTTATATTTATTTATGTATTTATTTTTGCAGTACTGGGGATTGAACTCAGGGGCATTCTACCTCTGAGCTCTACCCCCAGCCCTGTTTTTTAATTCTTTGTTTTGAAACAGGGTCTCAGTAGGTTGCTGAGTGCCTCACTAGGTAGCTGAGGCTGGCCACGAACCCGGATGCTCCGGTCTCAGCTGGAGATGTAAACCGAGATTTTTTCCAAAAGGGACATAGCACAAATAGTGTGTGTGTGTGTGTGTGTGTGTGTGTGTGTGTGTGTGTGTGTGTGTGTGTGTTACTGGGTTACTGGGGGTTGAATCTAGGACATTCTATCTCTGAGCTACACCCCTAGACCTATTTTTATTTTTTAGTTTGAAACAGGGTCTCACTAAGTTGCTGAGGCTGGCCTGGAACCTGCTATCCTGTTTCAGCCTCCCAAGAACTGGGATTACAGACATGTGCCACCACAGTCAACTTTAAAGGTATTCCCCTTCAGTATTAGCTTTAAAGGAATTAATTTTCAGCCAGGTGTGGTGGCACATGCTTATAATTCCAATAAAAAATAAAAAATAGGTCTTGGGCTATAGCTGGGAGGTAGAATGCCCCTGAGTTCAATTCTCAGTACCAAGAAAAAAATGGAATTAATTTTCAGATCTTGATTTCTCAATATACTCTTTCAGAAATCCTGTCTGCCTGGGAACAGATCTGCATGCAGGTCCTGTCTGTCTTTACCAAGTCCCCTTCCTGGGTCTTCCTTCACCTGTCAACACAGGATCCTTCTAAAGAGCCCTGCCTTTCAACATCAGACTTCAGCTGAGATGGGAGGGAATTTGGTCAGAGTGATTTCAGGGAGGCCTCCTCCTCACTCAGTTTCTGTGCATTTGCTCAGGGTTTGTCACTCCTTGGGTGTCTGGGAGTTTCCATAGAAAGTGAGGGATCAGATGGTAACCAGGATATCACCACCTGGGGGGTTGGGGGGTTGTTGTTAGGGATTTCAGTACATCATACAGGAGCATGCCTCAGTGTAAGGTCTAGTCTTCTATCTCCTAACAATTACAAAATGTTCATCCATCTTTAGGGAGAGGCCTCCAAGAAGACAGCTGAGAATGTAGAATGCTTTAAAAGGCTCTTTTCCTCATGCATTTCAAGATAAGCATTCTTTCAGTTAAAAAAAAAAATCCCTAGGCAACGTGATTAGCTGGAGAGAAATATGTCTGAAGAGGGGACTCAGTACAGTTGGGTGATGACGATCATGTTAAATATAACTAGAATCTTTTCTGAGATACCACATTTTAAAAGATTGCTGGATAAAACTGGTAGATAAAAATCTTGTGGACGTTTTTTTCAGATTTTGTAGCTGTCATTCAGTAAAGTATTTAAATTTTTTTTTTCTTTTAGAGGTAGTGGGGATTGAGCTCAGAGTGCTCTACCTAAGAGCCACATCCGTAGTTCTATTTTTTTTTTTTTTAATTTTGAAACAAAGCCTAACTAAATTGCTGAGGTTGGTCTTAAACCTGTGATCCTCCTGTCTCAGCCTCTCAAGTACTGAGATTACAGGTATGTGCCACTGCACCCAGTTTAAATCTAATTTTTAACCCAATCTCATTATAAATATTTACTCCAAAGCAGTCAATCCTCATTTCCCCTTATGTTGTAAAATATTTAACAATAAAAGTGCATGCTGAATTTCCAGAGCAATTAATTTTCATACTCTATAACTTTCTCTTTCATTAAATATATAGGAAATATTTGATTTGATGTCTAATTAAATTGATGAAATAATTTCTGACATTCGTATGTGATTGTTATTCAATTATTCCTGAATGTTAAGCACCAGAGTTGTATATACATGATAACATACTTAACTAAAGAAAATCAAATTATTATTATATTCCTCACTTCATTTAAAACTTACACATTTAATTACATTATTTTCAATACTTGGATATAATTTATCCTACCAGACTTGAGTCTTCTAACACCTCTATTTTTAATACTCTTCCCTAAAATATGTGTACCATAATTTATTTTTAAGTAATTTTTATAATATTCCTCAAACTATATATTAGCTTTTTTGTGTGTGTGTGTGGTACTGGGGATTGAACTCAGGGGCATTCTACCTCCGAGCTGTACCCCCAGCCCTATTTTTTATTCTTTATTTTGAAACCGAGTCTCACTAAGTTGCGGAGTGCCTCACTAGGTAGCTGAGGCTGGCCGCGAACTCGGATCCTCCGGTCTCAGCCTCCTGAATGCTGGGATTACAAGCGTGCGCCACCATGCCCGGCTTATATATTAGCATTTATATGAGCTGAAAGTGTAGGTAGAATTTACTTTGACATGAAATAAACCTAACTTTGCTCATTGGTTTGACTACAAGGACTGATTTAATAAACTACTTATAGATAGTGTAAACTGATGAGCTAAATCTTTGGCTCTGAGATTTTGACAAAAAGATATTTAAAGTATGTGATGATAAAAAGCTTTTATATAAAAAATTGTATCAGAAAATATTTATTGAAATTAGTGTTTCTATTTTCCAAGTCCTTTTTGAGTATGTAATACCAAACAGAAGAATGATGAGTGTAATTTAACAGTCAGTTAAGATGTGCCTTTTGGTATATTTATCAAAAACAGAGATAGGGAATAACTTGATAAAGAGATGACAAATCATCACTTGCTTTCAGTAAAATTGAAGGAGTATCCTACTGGGTTGTCAGAGAATCAGTCATTAAAAATCACCTTACAATTTCTGGTATATAACTCCAAAAGGGTTCAGAGCACTTGATGACATTGCTACACCAAAACTCCTTTCATTCATATCTACTTATTTATATATGTAAATAAGTTTTCTTAGCACTAGCATCTATAAACTGGAAAAAGAAAAAAGGGAGCAAGAAATTTATGTTGCCTTTGGGTCATCCTAAAAATAATAACACTCAAAATCAGATACATAAACTAATTGAAAACAAAAGTCCCATTTATCTCATTAAGGAGTAGTTTCAAGACGGGAATGGTGGTGCATGCCTGTAGTCCCAGCCACTCTGGAGGCTAAGGCAGGAGGATCACTTGAACTCAGAAGTTTGAGACAGCCTGGGCAACATAGTAAGAGCACATCTAAAAAAAAATGTAGTTTCAAAAAATCACTTTTTATATTTAGTAATTATTAATATTGTAATATATTTACTGATCTGATAAGTTGTATAACTAAAATGATCGTGATAACTCAGCACTTAAAGTCACATTAAGCTGAGCATGGTGGCACATACCTGTAATCCCAGTACTTGGGAAGCTAAGACAGGAAGACCGCACGTTCGAGGAGAGCCTCAAAAACATACCAAGACTCTCATCTACCTAGTAAAACCCTTTTTAGAACAGGGTTGGGGGTGTAGCTCAAAGGTAGAAGGCCTCTGGGTTCAGTTCACAGTACCATACACACACACACACACACACACACACACACACACACATACACACACAGGTCACATTAACATTTTTAAAATTGATTTTAGCTAGAATACTAAAGTAGTTACAAAGAAGTACAATAGAGTAGTCAATAAATTGTTTGCAAACACAGAATATGTTACAACAGGGGAGAATTCTCTCAAGGAAGTGGAGTAGGAAAAAAGAATTCAAGAAAGAAAAATGAAATAAATGATCAAAGAAGAGCTTCTTTGAATATCTTTTAAAAAGGATGATGAGTATTAATTTGCTAGGGTACTTAGAGTGCCTATTGGTTGTATTTTCAAGTTTTATTTTAAACTATCACTATTTAGGATTGGCTAAGAGTTTCATCTTTTGTAACTATTTAAATATATATTGAAAACTTTTATGAGAACTTCTTAAAATATGAAATTTGAAGAGCACTGACTTAGACTCTCTACATATTTCTTTGTTTTTGGCTTTCATCCCAAATGCTTCTTCTTCAGACAACTGTTACTGTCTATGAACTGGCATGTTTATGAGTCAGATGATAAATCTCCCAGTTAAGGAAGATAATGTGACCAGTGGCATAACCAGTATCTCAGGGATTGGGGGGCTCGAAGGTTTGCACGTTTGAAAGTCTATCATATATTTTACTGGGGGGAGCGATGAGTGAAAATTACTGAGGAATTTCACTGTGCTGTTCCCTGCACTGGTCTCTGTGTCCTCCAGACATCCCCTTTTGGCAGGTATCAGTATCCCATTTCACCAACCAGGGAACTGGGCAGGCAAGGCTGGCTTCTTACTTGCCTGGGGGAGCAAGGATAACAAGGGTGAACCATGGACCTGCCAATAATTCATCTGACTTCTTCCTAACTTGAACTTTTAAGGGGGAAAGATCCTCTTTATTAGAAACAATTCACAAAGTAAACACAGGCAATGAAGGGTCCGCATGCTGACCTCAAACCTACCAGGGATGCATTGGGACAGGACTGTCCCAATTCCCCTCACTCAGCTACTGCCCAGTTCAGAGAGGAAACCCAGGCTGGAAATTCCCATAACCTTCAGCTCAGGTGGAATTAGAGCAGAATCTGGAAGCCAGCAATAACTGGAGAAGTGGAGGTATGGATGCGGGGATTGCGGCTCCTTCCAGCTTTTAAGAGCAGTGCTGGTGACAGTAGTGACAAGGGGCATGCATTCACCCAGTCATCTGTTCATTCAGTACTCACTGCATGCCTGCTATATATTAGGGAGTGGGTTTAATTCATACACAATGTTTAGGAAGCACAGTCCTATTAACCTGTATGCTGGGTCGATATTAAACCACAATACTCAGTAACTTCATGAAGAGCTAGTGTGGCAGTGTTCTTGGTTCTCCTGTAGGAGGTCTGTCTGCTGCTTAAGAGGAAGAACTCTCTGAATACTTGGATGGGAGCTCTGTGTGCACAACAGCGCCTTGAGTGCATTTTCTGCAAGCTTTCTCCTGTTACTCTATTTGTTTTGGACTGTGAATAATAAAAGACAAAGCACAAAGTGAAGCGTGTCTATCAATGTGACTGGAGAGGGATCTACCGAATCAGCGCAGGCACTGCTCCAGTTTTGGATGTGAAAGCCGTCTTCATAGTGGTAGAGTAGGAATCCCAGTCGGTACCACCTGCTAAAGCACAATAAAAATGGTTGTAAATGTGGCAAACCAACATATTTCAATCTAACATTGTTGAACAATTAAGATAACTTCTCAACAGAAAAACATTTTGGATAGTGATTTTACTTCAGTGTTTGGAGTCATAAAGGCCAACTTTGGGCCTTGGATAGGAAAGAAAGGATGCTCAACTTAATTATCTAAGCTTACCCCCAAATAAAAATATAGGTCTATTGTTTTTGCTGAGTAGTCACACATGTTATTTTAATATATTCAAGCCATATGTTAAAAAAATAAAGAAAATTCATTTGATATTCTTTGTGTGTGTTTGTGTGTGTGTGTGTGTGTGTGTGTGTGTGTGTGTGTGTGTGTGTGTGTTACTAGGGATTTAACCCAGAGGCATGCTACCTCTGAGCTACACTCCCAGCCTTATTTTATTTTTACTTTGAAACAGGGTCTCGCTCAGTTGATGAGAGTCTCACTTCTTGCTTGAAGCTGTCCTCAAACCTGTGATCCTCCTGTCTCAACCTCCCAAGTACTGGGATTACAGGTATGTACCACTACGCCCAGTGGAAATCCTATCTTCAAATGCTCATTATTACCTTCTAGTGACCAACCAGCACCACATTAGGTCTATCTGTACACACAGGAAAAGGTTTTGCATGTAGGGGATCATATCAGACATGGCAGGTCTTATCCTGGACACCTTCTCTGCTCCTCCTCCCCAAGCTTCCTTCCTGTTACCCTATGTTAACAATACTGTTTCTTTTCATATTTGTTTACACGTGGATGTAATCGTATGTGTATTTATATGTCAGTATATAAATTCATAGAAGTATAGGACTTTGTTCTTGCCATTTTGTTTTACAAAAGTGTCCCTGTTCTTAGACCTGTCACTAACAGTGTCTTATGGAAAAACCCTCCCACTCATCTGGTTCAGCACTAATTCATCCTTTGTAATGACTATGCAGAATTCAGGGGCATGAAAGGTACTGACAGTCATGAGAGTGGGTGAGAGCATCATCCAGGAGGGAGTAGACTCAGAAGAAAAATCTCAAGGTGAAGCCCAGGCACCCCAAGGTCAAGAGGAGGAAAAGCCAGTGAAGGGGCTGAAAAGAAAAGTCAGCCAGGCCAGAGAAAGCCAAGAGCATGTGGAGTCCTGAAAGCCAAGAGAAGAAAGTGCTTCCAGAGGAGGGAGGAGTTGCTTATAGCAAATGTTGCAGAAGGAATCCAGAAGGATACTGAGAATTTACCATTGGGTTAGATACTAGCAGCAACACACTTGTCTGCCCCCACACCCCATTGTTAACAAAGTGCCACCAAATATCTTGAGAACACAGTAATTCCTCCTTATCTGTAGTTTCACTTTTCACAGTATTAGATACCAAACATATTAAAATAAAAATTCCAGAAATTAGAAATTCATCAGTTTTAAATTGTGCACCATCCTACTTAGAATGTGAATTACCCCTTTGTGGAGCCTATAGAAGCTGTGTATACTACCCTTAGTTACGTAGTTGCTGCCTCATGGTATCACAACACTTGTATATAGGGTATTTTCCATGATTTTAAGTATCCATTGGGAGGTCTTGGAACATATCCTCTGTGGATAATAGGGAAGTAGTGTATGTATATTACATTTAAAATTCAGTCATTCTCTCAATTTTCATTTGAGGCAGTTACCTGTTGATTTTTATATTCCATGAGAATCTGGGTTGAGATCTAATTCCTTTATAAATGGTGCTGTCTAGGATCTATCACTTCATCCCTAGGTTACTGTAGCCACCTCATTGCCTGAATTTGATCCCACTCATATATTCTAAAATTGCTCTAAAGTATCTTTTTTTTCCAACTTCCCTATATTCTTAAAAGCTATCTGCCCGTGCATAACATAGGGAGCCTTGGCAAACACTGATGGTTTTTTATCACCTGTACACTTCTTAGTATTCATCCCCCATCTCTCCCAGCCAGGTCTTGTTTTTAATTTAACATGCCCTCAGCTCCAGGCGGGCAGCCACATCTGCTGTGACTGGTCCTTGCTGCCTTCACACTGGTCAAGGTTCATGTCCATCGAAAGCATCCCTGGCCAGAGACCTGAAGTCTTGGCAAAATCCTTTGAGACTCCTGCTTTGGTATGAATCACTTTAGGCTTGGAAACATTTTATTGCAACAGGAAAACTAAATGTTCTTTGTGAAAAGAATTTGGAATGTGGACAGGATGGGGGAAGCAATGGTGAGGTGTGCCACTCTTAAGCCTTCTGTGACTCGACTGGAACCTCTGAGCTGTGCCTTTGGAAAGATCTGTGTGCAGAGACCACTCTTCCCTCTGCCCTCTTTGTCCTAAGGCAGACACCACTAACCTAGTACAGATTGCCTTCTGGTTAGGTCCAGATAGACCTCAAAACCCCTGGCAGCATCTCTCAATCAGCCATGTGGCACTTCTCTGTGTTCCTCTCTGGGGCCTTTCCTTCCCTGAGGTCAGGATGGGGGCTGAGGGCTGGCTGCTAGGGAATGATAAATGTCTGTTGCAGGAGTCTTCAGGGACATGAGCAGTAGGCCTGGTTGCCTTCAGGCCCTCAGGCCAAGCGGACCTGTCCCTTTCCAAGTCACCTAAGCACAGATCAGGGGCTCCCTTCTGCTCCTTAATCCTAACCTACTCAAATGTACACTTGATTTCCAGCACATCTCCCTTTAATTTCATCTTTACTGACTTTTCTTATGATAACCCTTTTTGTCAGGTCTGCATGTCCATGTTTTTGACCACCAGCGACAAAGCTTCTGAAAATGAGTTATTGGAATCAATTCTCTTCACTAACAGAAATGTTAATCCATAATCACAGCATCCTAAAACTCTGTTTCTCTGCACATCAGTGCTTTCTTCTGTCCCTTTTCTTTGTGGTAAATATCCCAGTGTCTTTCTCTGTAACTCCATATCCACCTCACCCATGGGGCTATCTTCTTGGTTGTTTCTTTCTTCTCTCAGTTTCTGTTCCTTCTGCAGACAAGTCCTGAGCCTTTCCCATGGACCAAGCCCTCTGCTTGGCACTGGGACCCAGAGCCCCATCCTGGCCCTGGAGAACTCACTGGCACTTAGTGGAGGAGCCATACAGCCTATGAGCTCAGGTGTAAAATTGTGCTGATGTCCTGTGACACAGGGACTCTGAAGAACACGTGATTCTTTGCTTGGCAGAGAAGAGAGGATAGATAGCAAGGGCCAGTCTAGGAGGGACTTTGTCAAATAGAAGGCTTCTAAGTTGGGATTTAATTTGGTAGGAGTCTGACAGGGAAATAGGAGAATATGGAGTACAGCCTTTCCCAGAGGAAGTAGAAGGTGGCACTATTGTCTGAGACACAGCAAATGGCCCAGTGAGAATGCAGCTGAGGAGAAGTGGGGTGGGGAGGGCTCCTGTACCTGCTGCCTCCTAAAGCCTTACTCTGCTAACCATGGTGACCCATTGGAGGTGTTCACAATTATGAAAATATAAAGTGTTAAAAACATTATAAAATAGTAACTAATGTGGACCTTATACTTTACAAAGTATTTCCACATAAATGGTGTTGTTTTATTCTTCCAACAGCCTGACAGATAAGACAGGTGTTAATGGTATCTAATAGTCTTAACCTTACATTGTTTTGAAGATTAAAGGTATTGACAAATGTGCAGGACTTATAGATTGCTGAATGATGCCCCCTCCTCAAAGATCTGTGTGTATCTTAAATCCCAGGACCTGTGAATCTGACCTTATTTGGAAAAGGGATCTCTGCCCATGCAGTTAAGGAAGTTGAGATGAAGAGATCATCCTGGATTATCCTCAATGCAATCATAAGTGTCCTCATGAGAGAGAGAGAGGTGATGTGAACTCAGAGGCAGAGACTGAAATGATGCACACAGAAGTCACGAATGGTGACAGCCAGCAGAAGCTGGAGGAGGCAAGGTAGGAATCTGCCCCAGAACCCCCAAAGGAGCTGCAGCCCTGCACATACCTTGATTTGGGACATCAGGCCCTCAGAGCTGTGAGGGATACATTTTTGTTGTTTTCAGGCACCAGTCTGTGGTTGTGTAGAGCAGCCATAGAAAATGAATACAGCATCTGAGAACTTAGTCTAGAGCAATTGTTCGACAGCAATTATGGTTATCAACCACTTCATCCTATTTCATGTGTGTGTGGTGTGTGTGTGTGTGTGTGTGTGTGTGTGTGTGGTGTGTGTGTTACTGGCAACTGAACCCAGGATCATTCTACGTCCAAGCTATACCTCCAGCCCTTTTCATTTTTCTATTTTTTATTTTGAAACAAGGTCTTGCTAAGTTGCTGAGGGTAGCCTCAAATCTGTGATTCTCCTGTCTCCACCTTGCAAGTGCTGGGATTATAGGCATGCACCACTGTGTCCAGGCTAAGCCTACCTTTTGGAGGGTGACTGTCTTTGCTGTGGAAAATGGAGTAGCAGAGTAGTCACCAGAGACAAACTCGTTCAGGGGAAGGAAAACTTGGAGGCCAAATAAAAGAGATCTGGTGACCAAATGCTGCCTCCCCTTTCGATTTCAGTAGCTGGGATCCACCTAACTGGATTCTCGATATCTGGAAGGTTTGAGGAGGACAGGAGTGTAATTTTGCACATGGTGTGTCCCTTTTGTTACATCCAAATGGGACTGTCTAGTAGACAGTTGGATATTTAAGCCTGAAAATTCAGAGAAAAGTCTCAGTAGGAAATAAAGAGGTTAGAATCATTAGGCATGTTTGTCTAGCACTGAAACCTAAAGAGAAAATCTTGGAGGATTCCAAGACTAGGAGAGGGAGAGAAGAGAGAAAGAAACAGAGACAGGGGGTTGGGAAGGGAAAAGAAAATCCAAAAGAGTCTCCTTGGGAATCCTGGGGAGGCATTTCTCCCCTACTTCTCTGCTTACCTTGATATCATATAGAAACCAAGTCAATTTGATTTTTTTGTAAAAATTAAGTATTTTCATCATATATTCTTAATTTACAAAGAAATAAACTGGAGTGAAAATACACATTGCACTCACTCCTGTGGGAGTACAGTTGTAGGGAATTTGCAGCTAAACCATTCCTCACCGCTCTATCGCCAGTGTGGAACCACAATTATCGAGCTAGACGGCAGCAAAGGGCCACTACTGCCAAGAGAAAGGCCGCGGTGCAGCTGACTGCACAGTAATCATGCCACCAGCATCCTAGCTAGTGTGGCTCTCCTGCCAGACTCAAAAAGCTGAGCTGGTAAACCTGCTGCATCTGGGCGCAGAGGGAAAAGGCAAACATCTCCATCTGTCACAGACCCAATTCTCTAGGCAAGAGAAATTGCCTAGGTTAGAAGCTGCAGCTGAAGGCCAGGGAGCTAAGGGGGAGGGGCGGGGCCATCTCTATAGCCACACTTGGTCTGCATTGTGCAATGCCCCAGCCCCGTGGACCCTCATTTTTCTTTGCTATTTTCCAAAACCTGCATGGAGATCAAGACTCAGGCCTGAGCTTGTTCTCTTCCTAGCTTCTTCATCTCTGTTCCTTCTTAGTTTTTGGCCCTGTTCTCCTTGGAAAGGTCCTAGTATTTTTTCTTGTCTCCTCCTAGACTGGCATTTCCTCAAGTGTTTAAAGAAGCACCGAGCACAGTGTTGGATTCCTGTAATTCCAGGAGCTTGAGACTGGAGGATCACAGGTTCAAGGCCAGCCCCAACAATTTAGCCAGGGCCTGTCTCAAAATAAAGAGGGCTGGGATTGTAGCTCAGAGATAGAAAGGCCCTGGGTTCAATCCCTAGATAAAACAAACAACACCCTCCCCCAAAACAACAACAATAAAAAGAAGCATCATCTCGTTTTAGGGAGGAGTGAGTATGAGGGAACACTCATACTCACTTGGTCATGCTCCCCAACTCCCCATCTCTCCCTCAGCTGGGCCCATCCCTAAGAGGCTAGCAACACTGTTAAAGACCAAAGACCTGGGGGCTGCACACTACCCGTTCCCAGGAAAGACCCAGCCCGCCCCGCAGACAGCAGGGTCCACGTCTTACTGGGCTGGAGCTTGTGGTCACTTAGAGTGGGGCACGGGGCCTCGGGCTCAGGCTGGGCCATCCTGCCCCAAGAGGCCGCCGCCACAGCTCCAGTTCGATTTGGCTCAGCCGGCTGCGCTGCCGCTTTGTGACGCGTCGCCATGGAGACGCGGGTAGAGTTTCAGCGGCTCAGGCTCAGTCTGCGGTATAGGTGGCTCAGCCAGGCTAGCGTGGGAACGCGACTCAGAAAGCAAATAGATGTTTCTCATCCTCTGGATTCCTTACTTTCATGTATTTATGTAGTTCTTGCAATGGGCTCTCCCGACCATCGTCTTGTATATTTGAGAAGAGCAAAGGGGAAGAGATTGAACAGAAAGCACAGTCAGACTTTCAACTGCAGATTTTCACCTATTCTTAACTTTCAGCTTTGAGCAAATGTGGGAAGAGCTGTCATGGATCTTTGCAGCAAATAGGAACGGAGCAAGAGGACGAAATCTCAAGCGGAGGGTGAGAAATCTCTCCGTGATGGTTCCATGCTAACCAATAAGTTATCCATGTATTGGTCGCTTCTCCTTACTACCAGGAAACCCCTACACAGGTTACTTATAAAGTAAAGAGGCTCATTTTGGCTCAGAGATTTGGACAAAGTCCAAAGGCCTGGGCCAGTCTTGTGAGGCCCCTTCTCATTGTTCCTAAGGCAATGGGGGGAGTGGGTGCCAGAGCTGGTGGTCTATATCCAACCAGGAAGCAGAGAGAGGAAGAGACAGAAGTCCTGCAGTCCCTCTGAGCGCACACTCCCCAGTGCTCAGACAGCACCTCCTGCTAGCCCCACGGTGGACACAAAGCTTTTAACACAGGGACCTTTGGAGGACACTGTCCACTGTCAACCATAGCATCCCTACTCAAGAATTAGGAGAGGGTCAGAAGCCTCCCGAATGCTGGGATTACAAGCGTGCGCCACCACGCCTGGCCAGAATTTTTTTTAAATAATATTTTAAAAACAACAAAATGAGCCGGGTGTCGTAGTACATGCTTGTAACCCCAGTACTTGGGAAACTGAGACAAGAGGATTACAGGTTGAAGTCAGCTTCAGCAACTTAGTGAGAACCTGTTTCAAATTAAAAAAATAAAAAGGGCTGGGGATGTACCTCAGAGGTATAATGCCCCTGGGTTCAATCCCCAGTACCACACACACACACACACACACACACACACACACACACACACAAAATCAACCAATCGACTAGCCAAACAAGAAAAAAATGGCAAAATCATAGCTTTTGTACATTTGAAGGAATGTCTGTAAATGTATATGTATTTTTTTATAATGTTTTTAGAATTTGTATTGGCACAGTATCATTATAAATCATAGTGAGATTTAAATATCAACTCAACACCTCTTGGCATGATTCCCTCCAACCTCATCCCTGTAGCCCCTCCTTCCTCCCACAAGATAGTGAGGTTACTAGCGATACCTTCATATGTGGAAGCTAGAGAGAAAATAGGAAAGATAATATGATAATAAGGAGAGAAACTAGTAGAAGAGTGAAAGAGGATTGGGAGAGGAGAAACTGTATATGTATGTATGTATGTATGTATGTATGTATTTATTTATTTATTGGTACTGGAGATTGAATTTGGGGCATTCTACCTCTGAGCCAAGGCCAACATACCGTGTGAATTGTCATAGCAAAGAGAACTAGCTGGGCATGGAAGCGCACACCTGTAATCCTAGTACTTAGGAGGCTGAGACCTGAGGATTGCAGGTTGGGGGTCAGCTTTAACAACTTAGTGAGACCCTCAGCAACTTAGTAAGACATTTTAAAAATTGAAAAAAAAAATTTTTTAAAGGGCTGGGAGTGTACCTCGGAGGTAGAATGTCCTTGGGTTCAATCTCCAGTATCCTCCTCCCCCCAACACACACACACACACACACACACACACACACACACACACACACACACACAGAAGAGAATAAGGAATGACCACATCACCTTGGCAGTGTCCCTCCTGCCATAGGGGTGGCCTATGGAATGGAGAGCTCTCTGTCATGTACCCAGAGTTCAACCTGTAGTTGCCATGTGGCCGTGGGCTGGCTACATAATTGAATGAATATAATATAATGCATTTTAGACTCTCAAACTTTATAGCAGTGGATGGTGGGACGTATTAGAAGACAAGCTTCTGTCGATGTTATTAAAAGGAACAAGTCTAAATATGGATTTCATAGTGGCATCTAAATTAAAGAAAGTAGCACCCAATAACAGATTAACTGTCTGGAAATGGTAGGGCTAATTAGCATAGCATAATTTAAGAGGAATGTATTTTTAAAATAGAGCAACGAGTATATAGAATTTTAAAAAGAATTCTTATTAATATCTTACCTTTTCTCCTCGTAGACAAGCTGAAATGGGGGTTATGCACTGAATTGTGGGGGAACCAGAAGATCTCTGCTACTTTCTCCTGGGAGGGGGCCTTTGGGTAAAGCAGATACTTCTGTGAGCCCCAATTTTCATATCTGTAAAATGAATGAATACTAGAACCCACCTTGCTGAGTGGTAAAGATGATAATCCTAAGAGTAATTTCTCAATGGAGAAACCATGCCATTCTAAGCTACTCTTTTGTTTTATTGCTATTTTGATCTTTATTCTTTTAATAGCCTCCATTTCTGCTTCAAAATGTGTTTGGTGTGGCTTCACATTATTGTGCATGTTATAGTATTACTCCTGCCTTTGAATTTTGATCACTCAAGGCAAGCCCTTTAAATGATTAGAAGCCTGCCTGCCTTCCTTCCTTGTTTTTTACTTCAGTAAATATGGTGCAGTGAATTTGAACCATGTATGACATCAAGGGCGATGCCCTTAGTATTGAGGAGCACTGGGGAGAGCCTCCTAGAACAAGAGATGCCTGAGCTGAGTAGTCTTCAAGGACGTGTAGAGTCAACCAGGTAAAGAGGGAGAGGTGACATGAGGTAGAGCAAGGGCCCAGGTGGCAGGAAAAGCCCCTGGAGCCAGAGCCCAGAGCTCTTGACATGTTGTAAAGAGTGAGGGAGAAACAGAGCCAGCCAGAGGGGAAGGCCCCACAGGCCATGCTGAGAAGCAGGGACATCTTGTGAGCAGGGGAGATTCACGGAGTGGGTTAAACAACAGAACGCTGGGGTCAAGCCAGAAGTTTAAGTAACTCCTTATTTCCTTTCCAGGAGAAGGAGAAGAAGCGAAGTTCCGTGTCATCCTGCCAGAATACATTAGCCATTCAGAAATAAAAACATCTAGGTTACTAATATGCCTTCTACAGATCTTTTTGCACTGATCCAAAACTGTTCCCTCTGTGTGTTCACTGATTCTGCACACACAGAGGGAACACAGGTGAACTAGTAAGACAGGGGCAGGTAGGAAGGGGGAAAAGAGAGCAAGCATAAGACACTCAAATGTGGACTGTCAAGGAGAGCTTCAAACTGCAGGAGAGAGCAGAGGGGGCCCAGGCTGGAGGCGCCAGACATGCTGGAGAGCTGCTTTCCACTCTGAGTGCACCCACACAACACCAGGACATCTGGGAGCACATGAATGGGATTCAGTAAGTCAGACAGGGCTTGTATCTCTCTTTCCCTCCCTCCCTCCCTCCCTTCCTTCTTTCCTCCCTCCCTCCTTTCCTTCCTTCCTTCCCTCCTTCCTTTTTTTTCTTTACTGGGGATTGAACCCAGGGGCATTCTACCTCCAAGTTACACCCCAATCCTTTTTACTTTTCATTTTGAAACAGTCTTACTGAGTTATTGCACATGGGCCTCCAAACTGCTATCCTTATGTCTCAGCCTCCTGAGAACTGGGATTGTAGGCATGCTCCACCGTGCCTGGCTCTGAGTCTTTTTATTTCTAATAACACTCCCAGGTGATTCACAGAATTGGAGATGGACCACCTAGAGCCTTGCTAAGACAGCCTCAGCATCATGGGGAGCCTATCACAAATGTAGACCCTCAGGCCCCACCCAGAGCTGCCAAATCGGATTTATACTGTAACAAGATTTCCAGCAGACTCCCAGGCACATTCAAGTTTGAAAAGCTTTGCTCTAGATAATTTGGGATGCAAAGTCATCTCTTGAATGAGGGAGAGAATATGAAAAAGTTGATGGGAAAATTCAAAGAACAAGCCAATGAAGGATGTATATAAAAAAAAAAAAAATCAACAGGTACCTGCTTCCAGATCCTAGAAGTCCAAGCCAATCTACAGTGATGTCCAGCTACTTTGTGTACAAAGAAAGAGTAAAGTTTTTTCTGCCTTAGTTCTTGTATTTGAACAAAAGATTTTCTATAACTATGTAGTATGTAATGACCTCCTAGTAGTGCTCTTGTGAAAAAAATAGAATATTGTGTTTGCTCTCTCTAGTTCATAGATTCCCAAACTTACTGGCTCACCACCCCCTTTTCAGAAAAAAATTACTCAGAGCCTCCCCTCCCCTTGGATGCCTCCACCACCCTCTTGTTTTTATTCAGTGTCCCACAAATTGCACCCCAGGCCACTACCACTCCCCTGGATTGTGCAAGCATGCGCGCGCGCCCGTGCACACGCGCACACACACATGCACACCGGGGGGGGGGTATTGCTAACTTTGAGAATCTATGCTCTTGCTGATTGATGAGCTTGTCACCAGAGGGGATACAAGGAGGTCTTAAGAGAGGAGACCTCAGTTTGGAACCATCTACATTCTTTTTTTTTCGGTACTGGGAATTGAACTCAGGGGCATTCTACCTCCGAGCTATACCCCCAGCCCTATTTTTTTATTCTTTATTTTGAAACCGAGTCTCACTGAGTTGCAGAGTGCCTCACTAGGTAGCTGAGGCTGGCCACGAATCCGGATCCTCCGGTCTCAGCCTCCCGAATGCTGGGATTACAAGCGTGCACCACCATGCGCCCGGCTACCATCTACATTCTTGACAGTCACAGAAAGAATTGCAAGACACATCAGTAAGCATGGCACAGGTAAAGATTTACTTAAAGATTTTAAAGGAATTCATGCTCGGAAGGAGTGTGGCCAAGCCTCACCTCTCAGAAAAGACACGTGACCCACCCAGGTTTGAGCTCTCTGATTATATATATGATGTTCACTGGGGGTGGGTCTCTAAGTAGGTGAGACATTGTTAGATTTTGCTGATTTGGAAAATGTTTAGAAACTTTCTCAGAGATTAAGTCTCATAGCAACAAGTCCCATGATGACCATTCTATCATGGTGACCACTCTATACTTGCAAGTGAAAATGTTCCTCTTCGGTTAGTCTAGCCATTAATCACTTGTGGGCATGTCATGTAAATTCCCCAGGTGGGTGAAGTGTTAATCAATTATATATCTAGTCTCTTATAAGCATATGTCAAATGCTCTCTTTATCTTTAATGAAGAAGCAAGCTTGATATAATGTCATGTTTTTAGAGGTCTCTCCCCACGGGCCCATTTTAGTTTATCAATTTCAAATTTATAAAACATTTCCTCAGTTTCTGTGATGTTAAATTTCTCCGGAGAAATAGAGTCAATAAGGCAATACCTACTGAGATGTATTTTAAGGAATTCAATCACACGGTCCAAAGTCTGTAGGGTAGGCCAACAGGCTGCAGACTCAGGGAAGAGCTGAGGTTGCCACTCAGATCCAAAGGCAGAGTCCCCTCTTGCCTGGGGAGGGTCAGTCTTTTGCTCTGTTCAGGCCCTCAACTGAATGGATGCGGCCACCCACAGGAGAGAGGGTGACCCATTTTATTCAAAGTCTACCAGCTTGAATGTTAATCTCATCATCAACAACAAAACACCTTCACAGAAACTCCAGGAATGTTTGAGCAGATATCCGGGCACTGTGGCCCAGCTAAGTAGACACATCAAATTAGCTACCACAGACTCAGATGTTCCTAGGGTGGTCAAGGTTGTAGCTGCCACCAAGAGGGGATGTGGATAAGTAGTAATCTCAGAATAATAATTATTCTCTTATTAAAAATTCCAGAAAAAAATTTCTATAATATTCTTCATTTTATTAGGACAGTTCAACTTAATGGAGATAAATTCTAAGTCTGCTTCTTACTACTCATCAAATTCATTTCTTTTTAAACCACAGAATAAAACCATAATAGCAAGTTTACACTATTGATTGTATCAAAACCTCATCAATCCCCTTTTAATGTGACCTCCCTCCTGGTCAATCCCTGCTCTCCCTGGTTCTCCCCTCTGAACTCTTAAGGAGGAAGCTGTCTGGGCCAGCAACTGGATAATTACCAATGCCATCTGCTGTTAGTTCTCCTTTCAGGATTATGCAAGTGTCGAATATCAAGTGTGAATGCTCATTTTAAATCTGTTACACCAGCGCTTACCCATCCAAATGAATGTTTTCTTCTTCAAAGTAATTTAGTTTAATTATGCTTCCATTGCTTAAAGCATTTTATAAATTCTTTAGAAACACCCATGGTACACATTCTTTTGAATTTATTCAGTAGGGGCATAACTTTGCTCTTTGAGGCTAGGTAGAATATTCAAGACAGTAAGTATGCATTTGAGCTGATAATTAAGGTAGGCGATCAAGTTGGACAATGTTATCCTTCAGCCAGAAATCAAATTATGACCATCAGGTAATGAGAAAAATAAGTCCCTTATCCAGTAAATAATTTTTAGACTTTCATTCTTATTGGAATAAATTAATAGTCCCCAAGGTCACTGACAGCTTGCTTGACTCTCTTGTATAAATCATTCCTATGTACATACTTGCTTCAAACTAAATTTTAGTTACCCTTAACTAATTTTATCACCAAAATTGGATTACAGGTTATTTTGTTATTTTTAGCTTGTATGCCTTATTTATTTATTTATTTTTGGTACTGGGAATTGAACACAGAGCCTCATGCATGCTAAGTATATGCTCTACCACTGAACTACACCTCGGCTCTGTCTTCTTTTCACAAAATTGGAAGCTCCTTGAAAGCCAGAGCCATGTTTAAGCACTTGTATACCAGCATCCACCTCAATGCATGACATATACACTTGGGTACTCAAGCATATACATTGAATAAATTAATGAATTGAATTGAATGAATGGACAAAATGTTTAGGTCATTGTTTTTTGTTTTAGTCTGTTTTCTGTTGCTGTAACAGGATATCTGAGCTAAGTAATTCTAAAGTAAAAAGGGTTATTTTGGTTCTGAAGTCCAAGAGCGTAGTGCTGGCAGCCCCTAAGCTTCTGGTGAGGCCTTCCTGCTGGTAGGGACTCTGCAGAGTATTGAGGTGGGACAGGTCATCACATGGCAAGACAGAGCAAGCATGCTTGCTTGACTGTCTCTTCCTCTACTTATAAATCCACAAATGCCATCATGAGGGCTCCATCACCATGATCTCATTCTAATTACCTCCCAAAGGTCTACCTCTAAATGTGATTTACTCATGACTTTGGGAATTAAATTTAAACATGAATTTTTGTGAGGACAAACTATACCCAAACCATACAGCTGTCCTCCAGATTTCTATTGATCTTACGCTGTTCAAATATCTACATTGGGCCACTTTTATACTCAGATTGAGGCTTCTTTTATCCAGGAAGATCTTTCCTAAACTTTTCATAAATTTTACAGATTTCTCAGTGTCTCTTTTTTTGTGTTTTAGCCTTTCTGTCACTGTGACCAAATGCCCAACAAGAACAACTTAGAGGAGGAAAGGTTTCTTTGGGCTCACGGTTTTGGAGGTTCAGCCCATAGTTGGCTGACTCTGGCAAGGCATGGTGGAAGGACACTGCTCTTACATCACAGTGGCCAAAGGCAGAGAGGGCGAGAGGAAGGAGCTAGTATAATCCCCAGGCCGCATCTTCTGTAACCTTCTCATCTCTGAATCTTGCTACACTGGCACATGCTTTCCATACAGGAGCATGTTGGGGAGAATTCCAAACCCAAACCATAATAATTTGATAATAAAATACATCATACAGTATGTTTCCTTACAGGCAGTTAACAAAACTTTGCTAAGTGAATATTAAATAAGTGAGTGCATTTGGTTCAGAGTCTACTAAAAATGTGTTTAAAGATGAAAGGACTCTTGGGGTGTCCCCAAGGAATCCATTCCTGGGGTAATTACTGATGGTTTTTCCTCAATTCAGCAATTTAAAAAACAAAAATATGCATGCAAACAAACAAAAACCTTTGTCAATTTTGTGAACAGAGTTTTCTATTTCCTTTGGGAAGCATTTAATACTTGATATCTATTAAAAGTTTGTACTGGCATAAAACTTATTTTTGTTAATATTCATTTTTTACTTAATTTTGCAACAAATGCATATCCTCTTCTGTTATTAAGTAGAATCTTCCATTTTCTGAATGAGCAGTATCAAATTTTCCTTTCTCCAAATATTTCACAGCTCTATTCTTCAAAAGGCTTCTCTTGAGAAAGTAGTTGTGAAAACCACAATTATTTTAAGTTAGTAAGTTACAATGAAAACACACCACCCACAGACCACAAGGAAACATACACACACACACACACACACAGAGCCACAAATTTAATCAATTCTAGGTTGAATGCTAGGAAAAGTTTTAATTGTGCAAATGTACTATATAACATTTCAAATATAAAAAGCAGGGCCATCAGTAGTGTTATCAAAATATATAATATAGGAAAACTTTTTTTAAAAGAATAAGAAAAATGATATGACCCAGAAATCTTCCACATTATGAACATATGTCGTGATTCATTCCTGCAAGTTCTTATATGTAGATAGGATTTTTTCCCTTTGAAAAATTCCATTGTAACTATGATATGAAAAATGTATTGATGTAACAATGTATTATGGTAATGATAGAGCTTTCTTCTATTTTTCTTTTTATGTTAGAATTGCAAAAAGCTTATTTTAAATGCCCACTGACATAACTGCCATGTGCCTTATCCTTCCCTGTCATTGGTTGGTTCCTCAATGCCTGGCCTCGTTCTGCAGGGGCCATTTGTTTGGGGGGGGGGGGTCAAGGAAGTTCACATTTCAGGCAGTGTGTGTGTGTGTGTGTGTGTGTGTGTGTGTGTGTGTGTGTGTGTGTGTGTGGAGAGAGAGATATGGGGGGCCATGGTTACCATCTTAGCTACCTAGCTAGATGGAACAGGCTTTTTACCCATCAAATTTGAAAGAGAAGACTATATTAACCTCAGGCTTGCTGGATTTGGGGATAAACAAGGATGTCCCAAGTAAAGAGATAAACCCTGATTTATGAAGCATCACGGGTTGACATCCAAGTAATTCAACTCCCACAAAGGCTGCCAGGAGAACTCCCAGGGAGCCAGGACACTGAGCGAAAAGTCCAGGTGGCAGGACCACCCAGCAGAGGATACCCTACCCCATGCCATGGGCCAAAGTCCTTCCCTCCTGGAAGTCAGATACATGATGCCTACCAGGGCATCATGCCCAGGGAAATGGAAGAGAGGAGCCCTCTGCGGAAGCCATGAGCAGCAGCAGGTTGGCACAGGGTGGGAGTGCCCGCCTCCCACCTCCTCTCATCCCTCAACCTGCAGTCTGGCACAGGCAGGGAGTGTAGGAGAGACAGCGAGAATGCTTAGTCCAATCAGATAAATTGGTTTGGTGTCTCTTCAGATTCCAGAACACTTGCAAATGGTAATTCTGCCAAAAGAGGCTCTGTCAGAGATGATCTGGGTGACAGATTGCAGTTAAAAACATCATCTATTGAACCTAAAAAACAATAAATAAGGCATTCATTATTACCAGCGCTGCAAAAAAAAGTGCCTTTAAAACTCATACAACATAACTATTTCAATAATTAATACAGAATCCTGGGTTGCACAGAAAAACTCAAAAGGCTAACCAGAAATGTGTAGCTTTTGGTTCATCAGCCAGACATAATTGTCATTCCTTTCCTGTGGGCTGGGGATGTACACTGAGCTTATCCACACTCACACTTGCTGGCAAAATGCCACATTAGGGGATCTAAGCTCAGGGTGGAGATCAATCCTTGAAGGGAATGGAGCTGGGCCAGCAGCCACTGGCCCGTGCTCTGCCCAGGGGCCATTGCTAGGACAGCAGGTGCATCGGCTGCACTGTCTACAGTGCATGTGACAGCTTCCAAGAAGGATCTGCCTCACTGGTCCAGAGTGGAAGAGGCCTGGGAGCTGGCTCAGAGTAAACTTTCAAGGAAGCACTGCCAGCTCCATGCACTCCAGTGTCCCCAAGATGACTGCGGGCACCCTAGGCAGGTTGTGCAACAGCGGGGAACCACAATAAAACAGGAAACCCACCCAGACTGCTGTGGCCAGTGAGTGAGTCTGAGGTGTCAGAGAAGGGCTGGGCAGGTGTGATGCTGCCACTGCAGAGGGGTTCATCTTCTTAGCCCCCCTCCCCTCGCCCCAGAAAGGATCATGTGGCTGCATGAAACAGAGCACAAACGATCAAAAGATTATCTGTGAGAAACTCCTAGATAGAGAAAGTTAAAGCAATATGGAGACACCAGACAGATAGGCAGAGACAGAGATTACTGAGAGGAGGAGGAGGAGGAGGAGGAGGAGGAGGAGGAGGAGGAGGAGGAGGGACAGAGGCCAAGATGTGGAGGTTATGAAGAGGAGAGAGAAAGGTTCAGACAAAGAAAGAGATGGAGAGAGATAGAGGAGGATAGCAGGAGAGAAGAAGGAGGGAGGGAGGGAGAGGGTGCGTGGTGGGGTGGGGGGGAGACCACTTCCAGGATAAGAAAAAAATAAGAGGAAGCATTTTTGCTGTAAACATTGGAGGAAAGCAATTGCTAAATACAATTAATGAAGATTGTATTTTACATCCTCACTCTGAGGACACAGCACGTTCATAGGGACTGATGGTTTTCTGCAATTAGCAACAAGAGTCCTGATTCAAGTAAGCTGCTCTCCAGCCCAGACTAGCACGTGACAGAGAGAATGGGCTATGCCAAAGACACATCCAGACAAGACGTGATGCGCGCCATCTGCCTGAGCCACATGGGCAGCAAAATCAAGAACCCACCATATGCCACTTCTAGTTCATTAAATGAAAGTCTTCTCAAGAGTTAGTCTTCTGTGGTCTTACAAAATCTGGAGAACCCTTCCACGTATTTTTAAAGATAGACATCACGACCATGCACACTTCTCCACTGACTGACAGCTGAAATGATCATTCTGCTATCCAGAATATGAACAGACGGAAAGCAACATTTTTATAGTATTTAAAAACAAATAAGATTTACATGGGTCTTAATATCCAGTTAAGTTAACAATAATCTTTAAGATTATTTTCTGGGTATGCCGTACAATATAATTGCTATGTGAGAAAACTTAAAGGAGCTTAAAAGGAAAAGCCTCTCTCCCTCCCTGGCAGAGTCTTGCTGTGTTGCCCAAGCTGCTCTTGAATTCCTGGGCTCAATCAATTCTCCTGCCTCAGCCTCCTGAGTAGCTGGAGCTACAGCATAGGCTACCATCCCTCGCTTCTCTCTTTGGTAACAAACATTTCTCAATTCCTTCTGAATTATGTGATATCATATTTCTCTTTTATTAATGTCTTGCCTCTCACCTCTGCAATTAATTGACTCTCCTCTCCCATTATTGCTTTCCACCTTTTGATTTAACCACCTTTCACATGTCCTTGGGAATTTTTAACATACCTCTGGAAGTTACGCTGAATTTTCGGTCAGAGAAGCTGCTCCTTCGGATTAAAGGTTCACTCATTTTTTCCAAAAATAACTTAATTGTCTCCTTCTTTTCTGGACTTGTACTCGACAAATTCAGAACCTTTCCATTCACTTTTACAGTGGAATTGCTGAGCCCAAACCAATAGAAGAAATCAAATAAGGCATCAGCCTTGAATTCATATGCAAAGCTCAAATTTTCTCCATTAATCACCTCAGTTCCTGGAGGGAAAAAATTCTTCACTACCTCCTGAAACTCAAACTGGAAGAGAAAGAAACATTTAATTGACTTTGTGAACATAAATATAATGCTGATGTTACAGAATTAATAACTACCCAAATATCCAAAACATCACACTCTTTTATCTCTTTCATTCTGACAATTTTTTAGACAATTATCTCAGTTCTTTGCATTATATTCCATCTAAGATTCTGAACCAAAATTACATTAATACCCCATTTCTAAGAAATTACTAAAAACTAAGACTACTTTACTAGCAGCAATAATGACTTAGAAGAGAACAAAAATATGGATATAAAACAGTCCCTCCTTATATCTGTGGCTTTGCTTCGGTGGTTTCAGTTACCTGTGGTATGAAAATATTAAACGGAAAATTAGAGAAAGGAATCTGGTTTTATATTGGTTTGGACTCAGAATGTCTCATGGAAACAAAGTAGTAATATTGGAAATGGGGCTTGGTTGCTAAGGAGGGGTTACTGAGGGTGTGGCTGCAGGGATTATATGATGCCTCCTCCATCCCACCCCCTGCTTCCAGGCTCCACATGTGATATCAGAGCTTTCTACTCTCTCTCTCTCTGCTTCTTGCCACCATGCCCTGATCTTCATAAACTTGGCCTGACATGGAATAAAACTCCAAAATCTTAAAATAAATCTTCCTTTCTCTAAATTGTGTGGTCAGTCATTTTGGATTACATCAGTGAGAATATTGACTGAGAAAGAACTTAGTACTAGGAATGGAGTCACTGCTATATGTAAGTCTGACCATGTATTTTGTGTCTTTGGAAGTGTTTTGTGAGAGGAAGTTGAAAGGGCCAGAATGCAGATAAAAAGGTGGATGGTAGAGACTGTGCTTAGGAGATTTTAGAGAGAAAAAAGGACTACATAGGAAAATGGAATAGAGGCCACACATGTTACATTTTGGCAAAGAAATTTTCAGCATTTTGCCCAAAACCCAAAACTCTGCATGACGCCAAATTTAAAGATGATGGGCTCATTAAGTTGGCAAAGGAAATCTCAAAGTGGCAAAGTATCCAAACTACAGTATGAATATTGATGTCTGTGTCCAGTTAATTGTACACCAAATTTAGATAGTGGAAAGTAAAGCAGAAAGATTTTATAGATTTGCAGTTTGGCCATAAAGGTATGTGTAAAATTAGGGCCCAAAGAGATAATGGTATGGAAGAAAGATGGATGAAAGGAAGGGGGGAGCAGTGGCTATGATGGAGGCAGGGCCAGCAGGAGCTCAGAGGGAGATGGGCCCAGTGATGACCTGAGTGGAGGCAGGCCCAGCAAAGTCCCAGATAGAGGTGGGCCCAGTGGCTGAGATCGAAAAGAGCCCAGCAGTATTGATTAAAGAGGGCATAACTACCTTTCCTGCTGGCAGTTGATCTCAGTGCTCATGTAATGCTGGCTTTGCTTGAAAAAAGGGGGTCATGGATTCTTTCCCCTATATTTCAAAGGAAGGATTGAATAGCCAAGCAATGTGTGACAGGGTCAGAATCCTTGCAAGCAAGTCCAAATGGGCAATTTGTGAAACTGTGAGGGTAAAGCCAAGGTTGCAAGAAAAGCCCCTGAGATTAAGAGATGCCAGAAATGTGGAAGAACTGTGAGGAAAGGCTACAAGATGGAAGCCACAGAGACATGCTAGAACATTGAGTATGCCACCCATTGCAATCAACCAGATTGTAGGGACAGGGCTACCAAGGCCACTTGTAGATCAAACCTCACCGCCACATGTCCCAGATGACAGAATTGAAGCTGCAAGATCAAATGCTTCCTTGATGAATTTCAATACTCTTTTGGTCTCATTCCTTTTTTCTATGGCCCCATTTCTCCCTTTTGGAATGCAAATGTTTACTCTGTGCCATTGCACACTGAATATATATAACTTGCCTTTGTTTCTATAGGGGCTAACAGCCAAGAGTTTACTCTGAGTCTCAGAGAAGACTGCACTTTGGGACTTTTTTGTGATGCAGGAACTGTTAAGATTATGGAACTCTCGGAGATGGACTAAATGCATTTTGCATTGTGAGGTGGCTGTGAGGTCTAGGGGGGCAGGGGCAGAGTGTAATGGTTTGAATTTAGAATGTCCCCCTAGTCCTCATAGAAACAAGGCGGCAAGGTTGGGAGTGGAGATTGATTGCTAAAGAAGGGTCCCTGAGTGTGTAGCCTTGAGAATACATTGTTCCTCTCCCCCTCTCTGTTTCTGGCCTCTAAGATGTGAGAGCAGACCTTTGCACTCTTCCTCTCTCTTTCCCGCCACCATGCCCTTAGCTCTGCAGACCTGGCCCAACAAGGACTGAAACTCTGAAATCTCCAAAAACTGGGAGCAAACAAATTTTCCATCCTCTAAATTGTGTGGTCAGTTGTTTGGGATTACAGAAGTGATAATGTTTACCAAGATAGTTCTGAACAATTTTTACTACTGTATATTGTTATAACTGTTTTATTTTATTAGTATTATTGTTGTTAATTTCTTTCTGAACATAATTTATAACTAAAACTCTGTCATAGGTGGTATAGGAGAAAACCTGTTACCCATAGGGTTCAGTACTACCCATGGTTTCAGGCATTCTACAACATCTTAGTAGCCTACTGTAATTCAGTGAAGGCTTTAGGGGTGCAGTTCTTACATGAAATTTTTAGGCCTAAGCCTCTTCCATGTGGTTGGCAGCCTTGGATTCTGCCAGACCACAGCTTACCTGTAGTCGGTAACTTTCTCCAATTACTGAGGAGATGACCATGTCCATCCCCTGTTCTATCTGTCTTCTGATCTTGGGGTGCCGTGTGTTCACAAGAAATGCATATGTCCTTTCTAGAAATCCACAAGCAGAATTCAGAAATAAGTATATACTGTGACATAAATATGCTTCTAAAGATTTGCTGAAAGCTGTGGTTCCCACCTTCTTTGGAGATTTTATTCATTATTAGCTTTCCCTCCCTGTTTCCTCTGACCCTCACTACAATGCCTAGCCAGGTTTCTAGAAATATTCCAGAGAGTTTTGCAGATTTGAGGAGAGCTCTGAGCTTCTGTTAAAAAGAGGCCAGGAAATCAGCTCCTTCAAGGCTACAGGTTGTCACTCATGTCTCAGAAATCAAAAATTTCACTCTATAATTATCACAGAGGAGAGTGGTGGTGCCTCCACAGCATGCATCCATCATGAGGAAAGAAATGAAAACTCGTCATGGCTGGTTTGCATGTTCCAGCCTTGCTGCATATTTAAATCACAACTTGGCTCTCACCAACCTTTCTTCATATTTAAAGCAGAAAATCAACCAAGTCCAGGGAAGAAAGCTCCCCTGTGTAACCCTCTATTTAAAGCTTGGATAAGCTGGGCATGCTGTTGTTTGGCTGTAATTCTTGGGAGGCTGAAATAGGAAGATCACAGGTTTGAGGGCAGCCTCAACAACTTAGCTAGATCTGTTTTTAAAAAAAATAGACAAAGATGATAGATTGGGGGTGTAGCTCAAGCTCAGAGGCATAATGCTTCTGGATTCAAACTCCAGGACCAAAAAAAAAAACCAAAACAAAACAAAAAAACTGGACAAGGCATTATGTGACTTTGAGAATTGAGTGCTTCATATTGGTTTTGAAATATCTCAGAGGCTTTATGTTGATTTTGAGATATCTCAGAGGTGAACTTGTAGAACACCAATAACAGATGTTTCCATTCTTGAGTAATACATTTTGAATTAACATTATTCATTTTATTTTTCCTACCCATGTTCCTTCCTCTGAATTATTTTTGGGACAGTTTAGATATAAACTATCTTATATCTTCTTTGAGACAAGAGATAAAGAAAGCAAAGAAGCTATTTGGCACCTTTAATTGAATTTCACACAAACCAAACCAAGACCTTCAAGCTCATTGAATATTCACGGTTACCATATTCCATAGCTGTGGAGCAGGTCTGCAGGAATCTAGAGGATGCCCTTCACATTTATAAACATGTCTATTTATATGTTGATTATACCAAACTTCAAGAAAGCATTAGTAATTGTCTTGGAGAAACAATAGCTCTTCTAATTTGCAGAAAAGTGCAGTTGAGAACAGCAGAAGGACTGGTATGTTTCCTTCATCAAAATTTTATAATCTAAACTTGACCATCTTCACTTTCTATATTATAAAATCTCTTCATTTTTGTAGATTTTCTCAAAATTAATCAGTAGTGGGTTTCTGTACCTCTTTCCACAACGGTTGTCATATAAGTCTGTACTTTCTGTACGCCACCCACAAATACCTTTTTGTACCACTCCTTGTACTTTTATTAAAATGTTAAAATGGAAAGGTCTCACGTTCTTTCTTTAGATTCCTCCTAAGAAATCAACACAGGAGATATACTTGATACAGCTGTGAATTATATTCCTAGAGAACTATCTGGCTTTCCAGTCATCATCAAGCCAAAGAACATGCAGGGCTCAGATGCTCCAACAAACAGCTCTTGTTACTGTACATTCTGCTTTCCTGCAGACAGTGTCTGGACTTTGAATTAGGAAATGAGCAGAAAGCTCCACTAGACTTAATGAGAGTGAATGCTTGGGGAAGTCTATCTAATTTTCTATTTACTTTGGGCTCACTTTAAGAATGCCATTTAGAAGCAAGTTCAAGAAATTCTTATCATAGAACATTATTCCCATGACTTTTCCCACATTTTGCTCAAAGCAGAAGAATGGGGCAATGGGAACATTTTCATATGAGAATTTCAGTTACAGCATTGTTATTGGTTAATCTGATTTCTTGGAGCAAACAATAAAAGATGTGTCTGAACATGAAATTCTAAAACATAGAAACATGAAGCATAAGGAATCTACAACTGCTATTTATTTTCTTTAGCTTAGTTTCCTCATCTATAAAATAGGGAAAGTGTATGTATCTCATAGGTAGGATAACCATGTATCCTGGTTTCCCAAGTCATTCATAGTTTATACCTTTGTCCAAGAATAATTGTTAACTATTATGACTTTCACACTCAAAATGTCCCCATCTGGATGATGAGCCCTACAGAGCAGGTAGCAAATTAATTACATTAATGTGTGCCCAGACACAGCGTTTGATACATGATAGAGTGTATTATATCTCATCCTCACCACTCCAGGCATTTCTGAAACCCCTGAAAGGCCAGATTTCAGATTACTTCCTTTCTAGAAGGAAGTAAAACACCTGAAGGCTCAGAATGTCAGATCACTTCCTTTCTAGACAGGAAGTCTAGAAAGGCCCTAGGATCAATTGGGGTTTGTTCTGAAAGCCTGTGCTGTGTACTCCAGATGGCCTTGTCATGAGCTGACATCCATCCTGCTTTCTCCATAGCCCACTCCTACCTCATCAGCATGCCTTAGCCTACAGCCTAGCAAGACAAAAACAAAAATTATCTATATACCTACCTTTTGAGGTGTCTTTTTTGGTCTGTACATTAATAAAGAACAGCATCGGTTTGCTCAATATAGTTTCCCTGTAGTCTTTATAATCACAGTAGTTGGTCAGTTCTACATACCTGTGAAAAAGAGATAATTAAAAATTTAATGTACTCTCTCATGTCAGTTAGGAAGTGGATATAGTGGACATGGGGCTGCCACAACCATGAATCCTTTGAGGGAAGTCCTCTAAAATGTGTCCTTACAGAGGTCACCATACCATATTTGTGCACCATATAAGTAAATCTCCTGTTCATGACTGATTGGCTGAGGGTTTAGTGAGCAACCCAAAGGTGGCCATGGTCCTTGGGGTGGCTTGGTGTCAATGTTTAGCTCTCAGGGAAGCCTTTACCAGGTGACGGTCAATATGATCTATTATTTTGGTCTAGAAGAGTTCACTTGAAGCTATCAGAGTGCTAAGTCCCTCTGGAGAGGGGAAAGAAAAAAATCATACCAAGTAAGTGGGCTTAGCTGTCTGCTCCAGTGGACCATCCCATCTAAGTGGTCTGGAATTTCCCCTTCTTTATCTTCTCTACCTCCCCTCTCTAATCCCAAGATAGACTCAGCCCCCTCTATAGATCGCATCATCAATCAATATTAACTATTACTAATTCACATTTCTTCAACCCTGATAATGTACATTTTAATTTTTGCCCATATCCTCATTAAATTTGGTTTCCTTAGTTTTAGTTCATTATTATTCCAGCTTGGGAAAATTTTTCTGAATTTTGACTCTGTCATCCAGGATGTTAGCTTTCTCTCCCTGCCCTACCAATTTTCCAAGCAGCCTTTCTATGTCTCTGCCTACATTGCTAATAAAAAGATCCAAGTGCAAATTAGCTTCCTTCAAGAAGAGGGCTAATTTTCTAACTATGCCAAGCTCGGATGCTGTGTGGATGCAGGCAGGCTGAATGGCATCCAGCAGTCTGAAGGATGCTTCTCTTAAATGCAGCACTGGTTCCTCATTTATACAGCTGTAAGCATCTGCTCGGAGTGAATGGGCTGGCTGAGCGGACAGCATGGGCTGTCTTTTGCTGCACACAGTGTGATTGTTTCTTATATCTAGTCATGAGCAGAGACAGCTCCAGGCATTTCTTTCTGACTGGTTGTCTTTTCAGTGCCTTGACATGAAAATCACAGCCTTGGAAAGCAAAGGGCTGGTTCAGGGAGCTATGGACACACAGTTGTCTTGGAATCCCTCCCCCAGGCCCACTGCCGACCACTCTCAGAGGGGCCAGTGTACAAGACAGTGCCCAGGCGTGAGCCAAGAGGACACAGGAGAAGATCTACCCTGAGGCTGGAAAACACAGCTTCTGCTTGGCTGTCTCCCAGCTTGATTTCTTAGAAATTTGTGTCATTATCTTTTTTGCTGGATTGTCAGACCTGCTTTTGAGAGCTTTTAAAATGCAGCCCCTGATGGAGCCCCTGAAACATTTACTGCTTTCTATTTTACCAGGTTTTGAAAGAAGCCTCCACCTCCCAAGCCATCTGAATTGGTAGTGGTTTGGGGGCTGGAGAGGGACAAAGAGCTGGAGTGTTCCAGAGCAGGAAAGAGGGTGCAGGTGTTTGATGCTTAGGGGTGTGGATGAGGGGGGAAGTGTGAAGGAGAGGGTGGGAATGAAGAAGGGGCAAGGGACCAGGCCTGGGGACATAACAAGAGAGCGGATGGGGTAAAAGAATGTAGACCAAGATTGATATGGTTCTTTCTTTACCCCTCACCTGGACAGAACATCAGAAAGGGGTGAACAGGGAACACCTAAAAAACTGAAGCGTAACCATATACAGTAATGCATGCCTGTAATCTCAGTGTTTAGGAGGCTGAGACTGGAGGAACTCAGGTTTGAGGCCAGTCTCATCAACTTAGCGAGACCCTCAGCAACTTAGCAAGACCCTCAGCAACCTTAGCAAGACCCTGTTTCAAAATAGAAAGGGTTAGGGTATAGCTGGGAAGTAGAATGCCCCTGTGTTCAAACACCAGAACCCTCCCCCCACACACACACAGGCTGAGGGGTAGCACCTTTGTTTCCTATCATTTGGGCAAGAATCTTCTTGTCCTTCCTTGTTCCAACTGACCAACTGTCAGAGAGTACTGGAGAAAAGCAGCAAAGGAAAAGGAAGGGAAAAGGGAACCACCATTTCCTGGGTTTCTTCCTTCCTTCCTTCCTTTCTTTCTTTCTTTCTTTCTTTCTTTCTTTCTTTCTTTCTTTCTTTCTCTCAGTAACATTCACTAAGTGGCATGCAGGACAGTGTCCCTGTGCAGGACAGGGAGCCTCAGGGCTCCCTCACACTATTTAGCCATCTGTCTGTTCTGCTGGCAGTGACCTGGCACAGGTTATCCAAGAGCAGAAGGCAAAAGAGGGGAGGAAACACTTGTATAGACAAAGGAAGAAAAGGACAAATCTGGCGACATCAGTGTTAGAAAGACAGCTGCACGTAGAGTGGGAGTCAGGTGCCACCTGAGATCCATCTAAGGCAGGGCCCGCCTTCTCCTGTCACATGTCTATCATGGAGATAAGTGACTCTTGAGCACCTTTGCTACTTCCCACCTGGCAACTCCTTTATTTTCTCCACATCTATAGTCCAATTCCAGCTGTAGGATGAGCATGCAGTATTTATACACAACACTTCTAGGAAATCTGCAGTTTGGATTACTTCTCTTTCAACCCAAATGACAGAGTAGTATTTCCCCTAGTCCACAAAATAGATTGACATCTGACTGGAGACACCATTGGGTTTGGTATCATCAGATTTTCTTCCAATGGACTAACAGTTAAAGGATAAAAATCTCAACTTAGAAATGATCATTAGTTGGAAGAATAATCAGTTTCCCCTAGAATTCGGTGAGAGATTTTTTTTTTTTAATGCTATAGGGCCCAACAATCTATATTTTGGCATGATCAGAGAAAGGGGCCCTCTGGACAATCATATATTGAGCTTAATGTGTAACTTGTATGTGAATTATCCATTTGGGAATCTGGAGTTAATAAAATGCCCAAATAATAAAAGTAAGTACAACATAATTTAATCTTCCTTTGATGATTTGGAGGCACTGGAAAGACCTGAATGGGCTGTGAGCCTCATTGGGAGCATGTCAGTTATCTCTATCTGTGTGAAAATATTGCTTATCTAAGAGGTCTGATACCAGAATTTACAGACGAAAGGTTGTGGCAAGAGCCTTACTTAATAAATCCCTAGCCAGGCTACCAAACTACAGCAGTCCTTTCTTATCTTCTGGGAGTGCAATCTAATACTCCCAGTGGATGCCTGAAACCTCAGATAGTACCAGACCTTACCCACAGGTACTGCAATACTGCAATAGTTGATACAATTACCTAGAAGATGACTAAGAGACTAATGGGTAGGTGGGTAGCACATAAAGGGTAGACACATGGGACAAATGTATTACTTATATGTTGGGTATGGGAAGGAGCAGGACAGTGAGGGATTTTAATATGCTCTTCAAAATTATGCACAATTCAAAACACAAGTGCTCAATGTCTTGAGCTTTCCATTTACTACTTTCTGACCACAGCTGACTATAGTTAATGATAACTAAGGAACGCTAAACCATAAATAAGAGGGGGCCACTGTCTCTCATTCATTTCCCCATTCCCAGCATTCCAGATATGGTTCAATTGTTAAATACCTCAAAATTCCAGTGAAGTAAGTAAATGTGAGCATTCCATTGGAATTTACTATTATAAAATCTGGATATATGTCACTAAGATACAAAAAGATCAGAGGATCTAGTAGTTAAGTCCTGCAGATATTTTAAGTATCTGACATTTAATCACTGGTTTCATTTTGAGATGAACCTTACTAGAGTACTTTAGGGAATAGTTATTTGATCTTTAATCGTGAATATTTCTGAATTAGTAATGCAAATATCACCTCTGTGTATTGAATATTTATTATATTTGCTGAAGTTATCATTAGGGATGAAAAGCAAGCAGTTGAAGATAGAGTTCCTTTAAACTCTCATTTCTTCATTGATTTTACCATGGCCCCAAAATGCTTCTAGGCTGAAACTTTCTAACCCTGGCTTTAGTGCAAAGACAGGACTTCAGGACAATGTCAGGGGAAGTGCAGTGTTTCTAAGGAAGTTAGAATTCATGTCCTAATGCACCACTGTGTGAACTCAGATCCAACGCCACAGCTCACTGTGACCTCAAGCAAGTTACTTAACATCTCTGAACCTGCTTCTGCATCTGTCAAAGGGGCACAACATTATTTCCTTGAGTGCAATGATTAGATCCATATTGTGTAACACTGACATGTACTTGGGCCCATAGTATATGCTCAGTATGCATCATGAGTATCTTTAATCTTGGCCATTTAATCTTGTCTGGCCTACAGGGTGAAGTTCTGTAGGTTTCTGATTCCTGACCAGGGCTGTGTTCAGTTGAGTTACCAAAAAGTGAGGACAACATGAATATCTGAAAGAGAAATAAGTAAGAGTTTCTCCTTCCCTGCTCCAACTTCTTTCTTCATTTTTTCAATTTAGAAGACTAAAGGGAACAGTCTAAAGAGGCAACATCTAGCCAGGCATGGTGGTGCACGCTTGTAATCCCAGTACTTGGGAGACTGAGACAGGAGGATCCAGGTTCTCGGCCAGTATCAGCTACTTTGTGAGGACCTCTGCAACTTAGTGAGATCCTGTTTCAAAAAAATAAAGAATAAAAAATAGGGATGGGGGTGTAGCTCAAAGGTAGAATGTCCCTGGGTTCAATCTTTAGTACCAAAAAAATTACAAAATTAAATAAAGAGGCAACATCTAAAAGCTGAGATCAACAGAGAGCATTGTGTTTTGCTTCTAGCAAACCAGGAATGGCTGAAAGACCCACACACTCTAAGATGCCAACCTTTGAAGCTTCCTCCAGGTTCCACTGAAGGAACCTTACATTTAATCAGTAGCACAATCTGGAAAGCTGCCCTAAATGTCTCATGGCTCTAAAAATTTATTGCTCAAAAAAAAACTGGGATTTAAACTTATAGCCTCCACCCAAGGGTGTGGTATGTGTGCGCACACGTGTGTGTGTGTGTGTGTGTGTGTGTGTATTTATTTAAATGGATAAACGTTTATGAAAACTTTACCCCATAAATATTTAATATCTATAATTACTTGTCAATTGAAAATAAAATAAAAATGTGGATTATAACAAATAGCAAAAGCAGGGACTCAAACATATTTTTGCACATCCATGTTCACAACAGCATCATTCACAGTAGCTGAAAGGTGGAGGCAGCAAAAGCGTTCAACAGATGAGTGGAAAAGAAAGAAAGGGAAAGCTGACACATGCTACACCATGAGTGAACCTGGAAGACATTATCCTAAGTGAAATCAGCCATCACAAGAAGACTTTCTGTTCTGGAGCTCATGGTGGAGATGGTTACATGAGGATATGAAAGTACCTAGTGCCACTGAACTGTACACCTAGAAGTGGTTTATGTGATGCACATTTATCATAGTTAAAATGAAAGTAAAAGAAGAAAAATACATGAGAATGGAGCTGAGAAAAAGAGGGGCAGACACTGGAATGGTCTTTGTGTCAGAGCCCCAGAAATTGCTGTGGCTTCCGTAACCTTTTGCTAGAACACTAAGCAAAAGCTTGTAGGGACTTCTACTCCTGGGGCAGGCAGGGTGCCCCTGCTGTGTTTCCAGATTTTGCTCAAATGCCTGATGCAGAGCTTCACCTGAAGCTCTCAAACAATTCCTTCTCTTTCACTTCCTTCCCTCTCTTCCCGCCCCAATCGTAGTGAAACTAAGCAAAATTGTCAGACTTACAACTCTAACATCTGAGGCTTGAACCAAGCAGACGAGCATTCATCTGTTCACTTTTTAAGCAGTTTTGGACACTTAGTGTGTGTGAAGCACTGTGATGGGCAGGAAGGGGCCATTCGTGCATGCATGCGGTAAGCATTTACTAAGCACCTACTGTGTGCTGGGCTCTGGGGACACAAAGATGACCAGGAAATAGTCTTGCTTCCAAGAGCCATATGGCCAACTTGAGAGACATTAAAATACATCATTTCAATATGAAGTATAAAACCTTGTTGTTTCAAGTGTGATCCTTGGGCCAAAAGCACTGGCATCACTAGAAGCTTGCCAAAATGCAGAATCTAGGCCCCACTTCAGTTTTCCTTGATCAGAATCTGTGTGGCATCAAGATCCCCAGGAGACTTGCATGCTTATTTAAACTTTGAGAAGCACTGGTCTATGACATAGTCCCTGCCATTCAGAGACTTACCCACTGGTAAATCATTCAAATATGCAAATGCCAGAAAAATGCAGAGTTCTCTATATTCATGTGTCCAAGCTCCACTGGGCTGTATCCTGGCTATTTAAATACAAGGGAAGGGGGAGAATCCTAGGGTTAAAGCCATTTATTGAGGTGAGATACATACCAGATGAGAGCAATCTCATCTGTCCAGCCAAACACATCATCGAAGGGAGACAGGACCCCAGGACCCCAGTTCAGCCAAGCTTTGGGGGCTTGACCACATCCAAAAAGACAGGCCTGCATTTACAATGGCAGGTGATCTGAGAGCAGGAAGTAGAGAGCCAGGCTTCAGAGGAAGGAAGCCAATAAAGGCCGTGTGGCTTGTGGCTTAAGAATCCTCAGATCTGAGCACCATGTCTGTCGCTGTGACCTCCATAGGTGTTTAGCCTTACCAAGATTCCTTTCCTTCACCTGTAAAATCTGGCTAACAAAAGGTACTTCTTGAGATGGCTAACAGATTAAATAATTTAATATGGGCAAAGCACTTGGCTTATGGAGTTATTTAGTAATAACTGAAAACCAGCATCTATTAAGTGGTCGGTATGCACCAATCAAATATGTGTTTTCAACACTTTACGAATCTTAATTCTGCAAAACAGCCCTATAAGCCCCAGGGGATTATTATTCCTGCTTAACAGCAGAAGAAACTGAGTCACACAGAGATTAGGTAAATTGCCCAGGGTCACTCAGCTGGTAAAATGCAGAACCCAGTATGCATGCTGATAAGCACTTTGTCTAGACTAAGTTTCATCACAATCATAGCTCAGTACCTGGGTGGGTATATTTCACAACGGCAGGATGTGTCCTGTGAAGAGACCACTGCTCTGGGCAACTTTCCACATCTAAGACTCCAGGCAAAAGAGAGGTCACAGAACAGGGCACAAGGCTTCGAAGTGAAATCCTGGGGGCTGCGTTTAGAGCTGTGACAGCTGGGCCTGGTCAGCAGACAAAGCCTGGCACTTCCTACTGCAAGCTGGAGGGGAGGTTTTGTCTAAACGTGTTCTGGCCCTGACCCTCTCTCTACTTTACCTCAAGAGCCCCGTTCAGCTCTGCTATACTCTGTCCCAGGCGGCTGCCCCAGAGGTGGGTGTGACTGTCACTCATCTATCCAAGCAGGTTACATCTGTGCTTTTAGAGGCTTCCTTAATACCCCGGGAAATTACTTCCTCTTTTAGACTGATTATACAAAATGTGCAGAGCTGATGGAATCCCAGTTATTTATCTGTGGGCTCTGGCGGGATGTGAGAAGCTGCTGCCGGCAATAGAAAGGCAGAATCATTTCAGGATGGAGGCAATTTGCTGAAAGCACAGGCTTTCCAGCTAGACGATGTGACTTAGGAGCCCTGCTTCTGCTGCTCCCAGCATCTTATTTACGTTAATTACTTAATCTGATCCCTAATTTTCCTACCTGTAGAAAGTGCTGCCTTTGTAAGCTTGTGTGGCAGCACCTGTGAAATACTCTATGCCCTTTTTGGTACTCAAGTAAACATTAGTATCCGCCATCATTAAGGCTGTCCTTATTTTGATGATCTGAGCTGCCTCTTTCATATCAGGGTTTTACTCTAAAGAAGGAATTAGAGGACCTCTTTGCCAGATACTGCCATTTCATGTCACTTAAAGGCTGGATCACAGGAGAAAAGATAGGAGTGTGTGTGTGTGTGTGTGTGTGTGTGTGTGTGTGTGTGTGTGTGTGTGTTTGATAATGATGATTTGGATTTTCAAGTATTGAATAAATAGCTCCTTGGATAACCATTACACACATCTAGTGTCCGGAGCCTGCTTTTGCATGTTGCAATATGCTTTTGCATATTGAATGTAATATGGGTTGAAATCCTGAGCTTGAGAGGGGAAAAAAACCCTAAATAACAATAAAGATTTTGCCATAAATCCCACAAAATAAGACAAATATTTTTAAAGCAGACTCTTGAAGAAGCTGCAAAGCCCTTGGTGATCATCATTAAATTGCCCTACCACTCTAGGCCTCTACAGTTTATTTAGTAGGTATATATTTAGAAAAATAGATGAGCAGTAGAAAATGAACCTGAATGAGTATGAAAGAAGTCATTGCAAGAGGGTCATGGGAATGTCAAGGGAAATGCTCTTAAATCTTATTTAGACTATAAGCTCATCCCATACCAAAAATAATATTTTTTTTTTTTTTTTTTGCGGTACTGGGGATTGAACTCAGGGGCATTCTACCTCCGAGCTATACCCCCAGCCCTATTTTTTATTCTTTATTTTGAAACTGAGTTTCACTAAGTTGTGAAGTGTCTCACTAGGTAGCTGAGGCTGGCCTCGAACCCAGATCCTCCGGTCTCAGCCTCTCGAATGCTGGGATTACAAGCGTGTGCCACCACGCCCCGCCCAAAAATATATGTTGAATAGAAAACAATCCTAATTAATGAACAGACCAAGTATTCTTAACCTGGATCCAAGTATTTCATGAACTACCTAAATGGTTATCAGCATTGGGAATGCATCTGCATTTCTGGGGAGAAGGTCTACAGACAATTTGCTTTCTCTCTCTTCTCTTTTCTTCTTCTTCTTCTTCTTCTTCTTCTTCTTCTTCTTCTTCTTCTCCTCCTCCTCCTCCTCCTCCTCCTCCTCCTCCTCCTCTTCTTCTTTTTCCTCTCTCTCTCTCTCTCTCTCTCTCTCTCTCTCTCTCTCTCTCTCTCTCTCTCTCATAAGGTCAGGGATTGACCGCAGGAGCAGTCTACCTCCAAGCCAAGCTATATCTCTAGCCCTTTTTACTTTTTCTTTTGAAAAAGGGTCTTGTGAGATTGCTGAGAGTCTTGCTACATTTGCTGAGGCTGTCCTTGAACTTGCGATCCTCCTGTCTCAGCCTCCCAAGTACTGGGATTACAGAAATGCTCCACCATGACTGGAATACATACAATTTTCAAGACTCCTTTGGTCCAAAATGTTTAAGAATCAGTGCTTTGCCCTTCTCAATCCCTGACAGTCTTGGCAGCTGCTGTTGTTTAGAGGTCATCCCACACCTAAGGCAGGAATGTGGTGACTGCAAAAAAAATGAAAACATTGCTGGAATCCATCAACTCTAGGCTCGGCTCGTTAGGAAAAGTAGAAAGTACATGCTGGGGGACAAGCTGACTCCTCTGAAGATACCAGACTGGTCATCTTCACCAACTAGCCTCCCTCAAGGAAATCGGAAGTGGAGGAATTCCAAAGCATCTGTGCCGCAGATGCTCCACACTGTCACTTCCATGCCACAGTGGCAATGGCACAGCAAGTGAGAATGCCATGGCGCACACACCCTGGCTCTCACTGATACTGGCAATTCTGAAGTCTTTAGAAGCATGACTGAGCAGACCAAAAAGGAAATCATGCAAATCTTTTCCTTAATAAAAATGGCCAGAGCTAGTGATGGTGGTGGTGGTAGAGGAGGAGAAGGAGGAGGAGGAGAAGAGGGGAAGGAAAGAAGGAAGGGAGGGAAGGAAGGAGAGAGGGAGGGAGGGAGGGAGAAAAGAAAGAAAGGAGGGAGATAGAGAGAACGGGAGGGAAGGAGAGAGACAGAGCTGCTTTGGAGCAATAATTTGAGGGAGGACATGTATGCAATCCCAAAGACAATTAGGTACATCTTATAGATCAGACGTACAGCAACTTCAGCTATCTGAATCCAGTATGCTCCCCACCTCCTGTTCCACGAGGGGGAAACTTCTCACTGCTGCACACAACCCAGTCCTCCCTCTTTCTAGGGGCTCTATCCATTCAGACCAGATTCCCTCCCAGCCATCCTACAGCACTGCACACCCAGTTATAAAAGCTACCTCCCCTGCCATGGTATGACCTCCTTCCACTGCCCAAATGATTTCAGAGGCTCCCTGCTATTCTCGGGTGCAAACTCCCTCACACAGCTGCCTATAGAGAGTGAACCTATTATGTGCAGATTTGTATTTGTACCCTGGTCTGTGTCACCTGATTACTACAGCCCAGCTGTTTATTCTAGACTCTAAATGGCCCAAGGATCACTGTTGTTTAATTTTCTTTTACGTAGGAGGTGTTCAAAGCAAGCATTTAATGAAAGACTTCAAAATCATTCTAAATGTTTCAGCACTGTTTGCTAGGATCAGGGGAGCCGATTCTGTCAAAAACCTTACCCTACGGTTTCAATTAATTCTGCACATTTTAACTTTTCATGCTCTTTTCTCAAAAACAAAAATTATCTTTTATATCTTTATAAATCTGACTCAGTTCCTCCCACTGTCCCCTGCTTACAGACTGGAATTTTTATTTCACTAAAAAGAGAGACATTCTTGCTGAGAAGGTGTTTTCTAGGCATGCAAAGTCCTTCCTATCTTTGGAATTGCAAGGGTATCCCCCTCACCCCCAGCTTTGAAGGAGACATTTTAGCTATCTCGTTTTGTTTGCTTGTCCCTCTGGGCCCCATCCTACCCACAGGGTGCCTAGCGATTCTTTCCCAGAGCAAAGACATTCCATCTTAATAGTTGGTCTGCTCCCTCATCTCTCAGTCAAACTCCACAGGGCACCTGCCCCTTTGGGGCTGAGCATAAGTCAAGAGGGCTTTGCACTCTTTCCCCAGGATGGCCCCTGGAGGCCTGAGGCTGAGTAGAATCTGTCAGGAATTGCTCTCCCCCTTAACCCAGCCACATCAAAGCCTGCTTCAGACAGCTGTACTACATCCCTGCTGGCCCAGGGTCTGCCCAGTGCTTTAGTCGCCATTCAATTAAGACTTCAGGTCCATCCAAAGGAAGCTATGCTTATTCTACTTATTTTTCAGAACGTGTCTGCCCTGCACAGCCCTGGCTAGACTTCCCCCGGCTTTGAATTTCCTTCACCACCACAGCTGATTGGTCAATGAAACCCTAAGAGGGGTCAAAGACAGGAACCCTGAAACCTTTGCACGCTTCTCCCCTGGGTCTTCTCACAGGATAAAGCTAGTAGTGCGTATGACTGTGCACTCCTGCCCCCAAGCCTAAAGCCAGGGTGTGAGTCTGTGCGCTGCCAACATCCCCCAAAGGGTGTGCCCCCAATCTGAGCTCATCTGACCCAGTTAAGGAGCCTGCGTGGAAAAAGCAGACTTCAGTCACGAACTTTGGGTGGGGGCCCAGCGAGTCGGCCGCGCCTCCACCCGGTCAGCCCCCGCGCACCTAGCCCGACGCCCCTCGGACTGCTTCAAGCTGCAGCTGCAAAATGTCAGTGCAAAGAGCGGAGAAGCTACGGCGGGGAGCGCGTGCAGACTTTGGGGCACGCTAGCAACGGGAACCTCCGCAGGCAGCACGAAAGAGAGCGGATCCAGGCAGGATCGTGGGCAGAGAGGACAGCCAGGGCTCCTGGGGAGACGTCGCGGGGACCAGGCAGCGGGCCGGGGCGCGCGGCGAGGCCACCCACCTCTTGATGTAGCTGCTGAGGCGGTAGAGCTGCCGGTCGAGGCGCACGAAGCCGTCGCCGAACACGTTGAAGCCCCCGCGCGCGGTCGCAGGCTCCCCGGGCCCGGGCACCACGAGCTGGTCGCCGCGCAGCTGGAAGGCGCCGGGCTGCAGGCGCAGCAGCTGCTCCAGCGGCAGCAGGGCCAGCTCGCAGTCGCATGTCCACAGGCTGCGCAGCTCCCCCGACGAGATGGAGGTCAGGCTCGGCCTGGCAACCGGCTCCCACGCCGCCGCCGCCGCCGCCGCCATGCCCAGCAGTCGGTCCTTCCCTGCCTGCTTGGTCCCCGCCAAGCCCCAGCTCGCACCTGAAAGTCCCCGAAAGAGCGGGCGTCCCGCCTGCGTCCGCCCTAGCTCCGCGGCCCCCGGCGCCCTCCTGCCCGAGCAATCGGCTGGCCTCCGCGAGTGCTGCCCGCTCGCCAGGAGCGCTGCTAGCACCAGGCGAAGAAAGAGGTCCCGGCGCTGCGCGGCCCCTTTTATCCGCCCTCCAGGCCAGGGCCGCGCCCCTCCGGCCCACGGCACGACCTCAGGCGCTCTGGCCGTTATCGTCTGCTCAGAACTTGGCACGCTCCGGCCGCGCCCGTTCGCAGCCAAGATTTAGTCATCCCCCGGGTCAGCTGCATAGCCCCGGCGCGGGCCTGCCCTGCCCTGCAGACATGGACATGGCCTGGGGCAGGAGGTGGGGACTGTCCTCCCCCTCGGAGGCCTAGGCCTGACCCCTGATGAGCTGTCAGAGGGCTGTGCTGGAGCTCCATCTCCACCCTCATTCTCATCCTAAATTGGGTTCAACTGCCTCAGTTTACTGCCTTCCCTCCCCTACGCCATACAGATCACACCCTCCATTTCCTTCCTCTCCGCTTTGCCTGGCGCTAGTGCCTGTGCCTGGACTCCCTTTCACCTAGAAATTCCACTGGTCACCCCTCCAGAAGCTGCACGAAGCCCAGGTGAACATCACCCCTGGCAGCTCTTGGTCCCACTGCCCGGTGGGCCCTAGACCCACTGCGGTGTGCCACAGATTCTTCCTCCTCCCCTGCCTCCCCAGTGTGCTGGGAGTTCCTTGAGTCCCTGAACATTGATTTGTTCAGTCAGTCTATAAATATTTGAGTGCTAGCTACATGCTCATTATTCTCCTGCATTATGAAAATAGAAATATGTCTTTCAATTCAATTAAACAAGTATTTCCAGAACATCTAATAGGAGATACAGAAGCAGCTAAATTCGGAGGAGACTAGAAAGAGTAAACAGAATCCCAGCCAACGCCTAATTTAAAGTCTAATAGAGGGGCAGGCAAGCATTCCAACAATTACATTGCACTGTAAGATATCTTTGCTTCGATGAATCTGGATGACATGGAGGAGGGTCTAGCCCACTTTGGAGGCCTCCTGAAATGCTGTGGTTTAGCTCTCAAAGGTAGAACCTAAACGTTAAGTGGAATTTAGAGACTATCTTGTCTTAGGTGCCACCAGTGTGGACCCTTGCATAGTTTTAATCAAACTGCATGAAAAATCCTTTTTCCAGATCTCATTCAAATTCTAGAATATAAATGAACTCCATTCTCTTCACCTGTTGTATGAAAACATGTTTTCTCCAGGAACAGTCCCCATCTCTGGGCCTCTCTAAACACATGTAATTGAGCATTTGATCACTACTGAATCGATCTTCTGCAGGAAAGGAAAGAGCATCTGCCTGTGACACATGAGCACCCAAGGGATTCTTTCCCAAAGTGGAGCTCAAGGCTCACTTCACAGAGGATGGACCTGGGGTGGGCTGACACTGCAGGCAGGACCCATAGGCTGGGGCTGTTTTCCCGGAGAAGGGATGTGGAGCCAGAAATTAGACCTGTCACACCCTAAGTGAGAGTTCCTTCTCTCTCCAAGCATTTACAGTTGTTGCTCCACACCAGGCACACCCCAAGATCTGAAGTCACACACACACACACACACACACACACACACACACACACAAAGAAGAAAAATTAAAATAAATAAAAGTAGTGGATAGATATAAAGACTACCATTGACGTATGGACTCAATCCCAGGACAGCAAGGTCAAGGGAGTGCTTGGCTCTGCCATGGAGGGCCCAGGAAAGATGCTCAGAGGGAAGGACACATAAACCGGACTTTGAATGGAGTAACAACTCCCAGGTAAAGAAGCAGCATCAGTAAGAAGTTGGAAGAAAAGATTCTGGAGGAGCCCATGCAAAAAGAGGATGTATGGTCTGTTTAGAGAGGGGTGGGAAATTTTGAGTGGCTAAAGTAGACCATGGCCATTTGGAGTGAGGGAGATGAGTAGTATAACATATGAGACTAGAAGTTGGGGTCAGAGTGTGACAGGCACTGGGAGTTGTCTAGGAACTTGGATTCTTATACAATAGAGAGACTTCTGATGTTTCTGAGGAAGGAAATAATATAATTATGCCTGCGTTGAGATAGCAATCTTTGGTTATGACTATCTAGATGCTTTGAAACAAAAATATTGAAGGAAAAAGAGACTACTTAGGAGATGGATAAAATAATTTAGGTAAAATATGAGGGTCTGAACTAACAGAAGGTATGGGAATGGAGGTGACAAATCGGGGACATTTTTGAGCTGCAGTCAGCATGGTTTCATAAGCAAATAGATGGAAGGGAGCGAAGAAAGACATTTAGTCTCTCCCTCTTGGGTACCTAAACAGATGGTACTTCTCTTAATGAAGCTAGGGGGTGTGGGGTGTGGGAGAAAGAGTAGATCTGAGGAGAAGATGATGAGTTTGGGTGGGGACATACTGACTTTGAGCTACTTCTGTAACATCCAAGTGGAAAAGCCCAAGAGGCAGCTAGCTAGTGAGCCAGGTCTGGAGAAAAGACAGGGTTAATGATTGAGAGTTAGAAGTCTTTATCTCACAGAGGGGAGTTGAAGCTAGAGAAGTGGGTGGGAGTGTGTTCGTTAGCTTTCTACCGCTATAACAAATACCTGAGATAAACAACTTACAAAGATGAAAAGTTTATTTTGGCTCACAGTTTCAGAGATTTCAGTCCACTGTCAGTTGGCCTGTGGCTTTTGGGCCTATGGAGAACAGAACAACCTGGCAGAGTGTGTGAAGGAGCAAAGATGCTCACCTCCTGGCAGCTGGGTAGTGAAAAGCAGAGATCAGAAAGTGGGGGGTCTCAATATACCCTTCAAGGACATACCCTCCAATGGCCTAACTTCTCCCACTAGGCCCCATATCCTAAAGATCCCACCACTTCCCAGAAGCATCACAGACTGATGACCAAGCCTGTAGCATTTGGGCCTTTGGGAGACATTTAGGATCCAAACTCTAACGGGGAGCACCTAGCCAGTAACAGGGTAGAAGTTTGAACCCAAGTATTTCACTTACTTCAACACGTGGTTCTAGAGCATCTGCTATTCCCCAGGGCGAGGGCTTTGCCAGAGATACAGAAGTGAATAACTAGAGGATGGCCCACCTACCTTCGAAAACAGGAGGCACCAGGGAATAGTGTAAGTAGTCTTCTGGCTGCCAGTCCAAAGTATGTGGCTGAAGTTGGGTGTACCTGTAATCTCAGTACTTGGGAGGCTGAGACAGGAGGATTGAAGGTTTGAGGCCAGCCTCAGCAACTTAATGAGACTCCCAGTAACATAGCAAGACCTTGTTTTAAAATAAAAGGGCTGGGGTATAGTTCAGAGGTAGAGCGTCCCTGGGTTCAATTCCCAGTACTATACACACACACACACACACACACACACACACACACACACAAAATGAAATCGAGTTATATTTTGGTTATAACATGTCTCTGATCTACTAGTGAGGTATACCTTCAACAACAAAGACAATAGCTACAAAAGTTGTTTTCCCAATTAGTAAAGTTCATGAAGGGAGGTCCACTACAGAGCCCTGCCCAGCCCCAGCATAGATGGACGTCAACAATTGTCGATTGCCCTTAAACCTACACTGTCTGGAGATTATTTGGCTTTGCTGAGAGGTAAAATGTTACACCACAGTTTTATGTTGAGTTATATGTACTTGTTTAAAATTAACGCAGCAGTTCCTCCCATTAAAATATATTGCAAAAAACCAAAAAATTCTGACACAAATTGTGGGGGGAAAAAAAATCTATTGCAAGCTGGGCATGGTGGCACACACTTGTAATCCCAGTACTTAGGAGGCCGAGACAGGAGGATCGCAGGTTCTAAGCCAGCCACGGCAACTAAGCAAGGCTCTTAATAACCTAGTGAGACCCTGTTTCCAAATAAATAAAATTGGACTGGGGGTGTAGCTTGGAGTAGAATGCCTCTGGGTTCAATCCCCAGTAAGAACAACAACAACAAAAAATCAGATGCCTTTATAGTAAAATATCAACATTTATTAACTGAGAGATTAAGTGGAATTTTTCTTTGTTTTCCATAGTTCTCTGATTCCACAATTTTTCTGCATTTCCCAGATGAATGTGTATTGGTTTGTGCAGAAAAATGATGTTGTGCATAATACAAACACGTTAAAGAAGCTTTGTTGGTGTGTTATCTAGAGGAGCCATGTGGTGCATTTTCAGTGAAACACTTGCATTTCTTTATGGATAAGTTATGTACTATATCAGTGTACCAGAGAAAGACACGAAAAAGTGAACAGGAAAAAAAAGTGGTGTTCAACATAATGTCAGCCATTGCAAATCAGTGGAGAGCTATAGAGATTGCTTCATGTTTAGCTTCTGTCTCATACCAAAGGATCCAGACAAACATAATCGCTGCAAGTGAAGATAGTTCAGTCCTTTTTTCTTTCTTTTTTTTTTTTTTTTTTTTTTTTTTTTTTACATTTTTGGTTCATTTACACAGTTGCTTTCATCTTATAGAGTTTCCATTCAGCTTTGTTCATTTAACACTATATGTGCTGCGGTCTAGCCCCCGCAGGGTGCAGGAGTCCCTGAAGGTGAGGAGAAGGGCCAACACAATGGGAGACAGAAGCACACCACTCGAAGGGCTTGTGCAATCTGTTCCATTTATTACAGGTTAACTCACAAGTTTATATTTTTATTTTTGGCAGAGCATCAGGGTTTTGTGGTTAAACCAAGCAGGAAATGTACTATAGGTTTTAGTTCAATAATTTTGCATAAACGGGTTCTTTTTTCTTTGTGAAACATGAACTTTACCACCCTTTTGCTTGGCTATCTGGCTGAAGCTAAGAATAATCAAGTGATTGAGTCATGACTAATTTTTGTGATTGAAGATTATAACCTTTTGAATTCTTTGTCTGAACCTCTGTACTAGTACCTTCACTGTACCCTTTCTTCTATTTCCTTGTCAGATAAAACTCACTGTGGCAGTCGCACTGCTTTCCAAAACTTATTTGAGTGTTTTCCTATACACCAAGGTGGGCCACCTTTAGCAAGATGTACCATGAAACTCAAACTAGCATAGGGAACATGCACTCCATTCTTTTCAACCATGCATATCCGTTTGTAAGCTCCTGTATATGGCAGCAGGGGGTCAGATATTCTTTAACATCTTACCACCTCGGGGCGGATACCATATTCCTCCATTAATCAAATATGCTACCCATGGTGGGCCCTGCACTGTGGGAACAACACAAACTTTACTTCTTTTGTTGTTTTTATCCTCCTATTCAGCAACCACCTTGGGGACCTCAGCAGGAGGAATCTCTATCCATGTGGGTGCCAGAAGTTCATCCTGCTGCAGTTTCTGAATTAACTCTTTTATGTTTGTTCTTTTAGGCAGGAACCTTATTATTAAATTAAACAGAACACTATTAGAGTAATTTCCCAGAACTTCTTTTGGGACTTTCATCTGTTCTTTTGGAGCATCTGTCACTGGTTTATTTTTCTCAGTGAATGACTCAGTGTATAGCTGGAACATTTTCCTCCATATTGGGTCAGTCCTAACAGGTGAAACCAGCAAGCATAAAAGACATATGAGGAGAAGAAAGGCAAATAGACAAATCCCCAAAAGCCCTGTGACACGACCACTTCTAGAAAGACAGGTTCCTTGAATCCACTTCCCTCATGCCCGGACCTTGTCAGGCAGCATGAGGTGAAGTGAGCGTGGCATATATGCATATCATGTTTTAAAAATTGCATTGTCTTTATAAACAGATTTTTAAACCATTATGTTATTTTTCCATCAAATGTATGTACTATTGTTTGTTGAGACATTTCTTTACTCTTGAACATTTTGATGCTTTCCATTTTTTCCTTATTATAAACAATGCCACAATGAACATCTTTGCACTCTAACTTTTTTCAGTATCCAAACTCAGAAATGGAGTTCTTGGATAAGTGATGTGGGAATGTGCAAAACTCTAGAAACATGTACCGTGGTTTTCCGAAAGTTTTGTACCCATTCATCTTCTCATCAGCAGTGAATCTGCATGGTTTTAAATCTTTGGCACTGGGGCAGAATACCTCATAGTTTTAACATTTGTATTTCTTATATTATGAGTGAGGTTAGCTAGGCTCAGTGGTGTAAGCCTATAATCCCAGTAATTGGGAGGCTAAAACAGGAGGATCACAGTTTTGAGGCCAGCCTCAACAACTTAGCAAGGCCCTGTTTCAAAACAAAAATTAAAAAAAAAAAAAGGAGGGGGCTGGAGATGTAGCTCGTAGGTAGAAGGCCCCTGGACTTAATCCTCAGTTCAAAAAGAAAAGGGCTGCAGGTGAGGTTGATAGTGGAGCTGTGATGTTACCATTCAAAGCTCTGTTTATAGCACAGCAGTCACATACTGGTGACTCCATGGTTGTGCCTACAGTTAACACAAGGCGGGATGAGGACCTTGCCACCCCCTCTGCCCCACTGGGCCACTATGCTTTGGTGACATCATTGACTTATAAGCTCAGCTTCTCAGCTCTGAAGGTTCAAAGCTGGCAAAATTCAGAGACCCTGACTCCAATTTGCCAAACACACATAGACTGGAAGCCCACACCACCATTACCTCCATTCTTGGATTTTCTTTCAGCACACAAATAATTGTAGGTTTTCCCTCCCTTCCAAGGAGAAAAAATTCTTCAAATATTTTTACCCTCTCCTCTTTAGCTACTTTCTCATCTCTCGTCTTTTCTATGTATTCAAAGTTCCTGAAAGAACTGTCTAAATTCATTGTCTGCCATTCACCCCCAAGAATTTACACTCTGACCTCTACCCACAGCACCACTGAGACTGACCTAATGAAGTGCCAACGATCTCCATGCTCTCAAATCGTATAGATGCATCTTGTTTTCATCTCAATAGACCGCACTTGTCCCTACAATTCTCTCCTCCCTTAGTGTGTGAAAAAGTTGTACAATAGCTGGATGTGGTGGTGCACACATGTAATCCCCATACTTGGGAGGCTAAGACAGGAGGAGGACAGGTTCAAGGCCAGACTCAGCAACTTAGTGAGACCTTCAGCAACATAGTGAGACCCTGTTTGAAAATTAAAAAAAAAAAAAAGGGGCTCAGGTGTAGCTTGGAGGTAGAATGCCCTTGGGTGCAATCCATCAACAGATGAATGGATCATGAAACCTCATATATTCACACAATGGAAGTTACTCAGCCATAAAAAGAACAAAATTATGTCATTTGCAGAAAAATGGATGCAACTAGAGAATATTGTGCTAAGTGAGATTATCCAGTCTCAGAAAGTGAAGGGTTGTATGTTTTCTCTCACATGTGGAGGGTAGAAAGAAATTGGGAAACAAAAGAGACTTTAGATAAATGAGGAGAGATTGCAGTAAAATAGAGGAAGAGGGGTTGGGAGGGAGGTGGGAGAGACTTGATGAAGGAAACAGTTCAAATAATGCTATATACATTTACAAAAGTACCAACACCAACTTTAATAACATGTACAGGAGGGAGAGGAAGCAGAGTGGAATGCAGAGAGAAACACCCCAAGTGCTGTGTGCAGGTGTGTTTCTATTGCCCTGAACCTCACTATGATGTACAATTACAGTGCACGAATAAAGGTATATATAAAAAAGAAGCCGTACAATGTAGTAAAATGTGCAAAAGTTTTAGAGTTTAAAATCTGACTCCAATATTTACTATCCAGGTCATCTTGAACAAAGTGCTTAAAATCTATGATCCTTAATTTTCTCATTTCTAAAATTAGTACAATACAGTGAGAGACAGAATAGCAATACGGTTAAGAGCTCAGGCTGTAGTACCTCCTTGCCCAAGTTCAAGTTCCAAGTCAACTTTGTGACCTCCAACACATCATTCCTGTGCACTTCCATTTCCTCGTGGGTAAACAGTGGGATTAGTGGAGATTTAATGAGCTACTGCAAAGTGTTGAGAGTGGTGTCTGTCTCATAGTAAGTGTCATGCTAAGTGTGTGCTTGATGCTACATCAGAGGACTTCTGTGAGAGTTCAGCAAGAGGACAGCCCATACAGGGCATCTTGTGCAGTGCCTGGCACACAGTAGGCCCTCATTTAATGGTGCCAGCTCCCTGCCTTCTCCTGGTCTTTGTCCCTCTTCTTAGGCCACTCCTTCTCTGGAGTCCCTAGGTTCGGTGCTTGGCCACCTTCTCTTTCCCTAGATGACTTTGCCTGATCTTTGGCTCCAATGACCCCATAAAGCTAATGAATCCCAAACCTCTATCTCTAGGCCAGACTTTGCCAAATCCTCAGACTGATTCACCCAGGTCCCTGCCTAGTTTCTCCATGTGATTTTTTTCACTGGCAGCTCCAGCAGATCAACTTCTGCCCACCTGATGTGCTTGTTTTTCTGTGTTCCTCATCCAGGGAGGCATCCTCATCCTCTATCCAGAACTTTGAAGTCATCTGAGACTCAGCCCTCCCACTTCCCCCCTCCACCCTACCCTCCTCCGAGTCACCAGTCCACAGAGCCAAGTGGCAGCCTCCACCTACTGACTCTGACGTCTTCAAATTTCATGCATCTCTTGCTCCCTCCCTACCCCCACAGTGATCGGCTTCCCTGTTCCTCTGGACCATTTCAGGAGCTGTTTTACCCGCGCTCATCCTCCTCCATCCCTCCTCCCCATGTGTTATGTCTGAATTGCATACTCCCCAAATTCATATACTGAAGACGTGGCCCCCACCTCCAGGACCACAGACTCAGACAGTATTTGGTGGTAGTTCAGGGAAGTAATTAAGGCTAAATGAGATCATAAACATGAGACCTAATCCCACAGGATTACACGTATAAGAAGTAAAGTCTCCAGAGGAGTAGACACAAAGAAGAAAGGCCATGTGAAGGTGCAGTGAGAGGCAGCCATGTGCAAGCCAGGAAGGCAGCCCTCACCAGAAACAGAATTTGCACCTTGATCATGGGCTTATAGCTTCCATAACTGCAGGGAAGTATGTTTCTGATTTCTAAGCTGTCCAGTCGATAGTGCTTTGTGATGGCAGCCAAAGCTGACAAGGCCCCCCTTGACCCACATATGTACACCACTGCCCTGAGGCTGGGGAGCATGGCTTGCAGGTCTCTTGAAGCCTGGACCGGCTCTCCCTCAATGCTGCACAAGGGCTGTTCCTGCTCTATGGCCCCTACCTCTCTTTACAGACTGGCACTCACCATTTAAACGGTTCAAACATCATCTACTGGGGTTAAGTTAGATGTCCTTCTTCCTTGTTTCATGGACAAATGATACATACTGCTCATGTTCTTATCACACATCTACAAGTGTGTTATTGATTTCCTTGTCTGTCTCTCCCACTAAACCAATGAGAGAAAAACAATAATGACAACTATATCTCATGCCTTTTTATTCTAAGTGCAATGTGGTTTCATAAAAGATATCCAATTTACTTTTATTGAATGAAAGAATGATAAGTAGTACTGTATCATGGTTATACATAAAGTCCTTAGAATGGTGCCTGGCCTGCAGAAGGACTATTGAGTGTTTGTTAAATAAATGAACAAAACATACCGAATATGCTTCAGACCAATTTTTTCTGCAATTGCAACTGTCGAAGTCTTGTGAAAGCTAAAGTGGGAACATATGGAGAAATAAAAGCCAAGATTTGCAAAGAGATCTCTACTCATGCAAATAAGTTCAAATTCGTAGTCATTGCACTGATTCCTGACAACTTTAGTCATGGCTGAACTAGAATGGAAATTTTTCCTTCCTCCCCTCTGTGCTAACCTCATGGGGCTCCGGCTGTTTTTCTCTGAGTTCACTGCTTCCTGTCTGCCCAAATAAATAGTCCTCCCGGGTTCACATGGAAGCCTACCCAGGCCAGTAGTTTGGTCCTGCTTACATTTGTTCTTTGGCACTTTGTTTACATCTGTTTAATTGCTGGTGGGACAGACACCCACTGGCGCTGAGGCCAATGTAGGTCAGGATGGGGCCACAGCTGTGAGTCTCTGGCACCCAGAGACAGTGCAGAGGAAGTTCTGATGACAGTGGAGAAAAGTCAATCTGTCACAAGGATCCAGGGTGGCAACAGGGTGCCATCCAGTACTACAAACAGTGATCATGTGCATGCGCGGGCCAGGTGCTTGGGATTCAAAGATGACTAAGAGCTGCTCCCTGTCTCCAGGGACCTCAAAGTCAAGCCAGCTGCAAGTGGTCAATAATTGTCAGAAGAAGGAATGAAGGAGGAAGGATGGGGGACCTGAGGACAAGCAGATATGTAGGAGGATGTCAGAGTGGAGGGTACTAAAGCCCAGGAGCAGAAGTATGGATTCGATACAGGAAGCAACTAAAGGTAATTCCAGAAATTTGAAGGAGGTTGGATACAGTTGAAATCTCATTTGGGAGGATATATTGTAAATATTTTCAAATTATCTGTGTATTGTAATGTCTTGGCTTTTTTTTTCCCCCTTCAATACTGGGGATTAGACCCAGGCCATTCTATCTCTGAGTTATACTCCCAGGCCTATTCGATTTTTTATTTTGAAACAGTCTTGCTAAGTTATCCCATGCTGGCCTCAAACTCAGCCTCCCAATTACTGGGATTACAGGTGTGTGCCATGCTGCCCAGCTTGTTTTTACATCTTAATAGGCCTTTCTGGCTAGGGAGAGAGTGCCAGGAGCATGTCTTTGATCTGCAAACTCACCAGTGCAGAGCCAGACCTCTTCTAGCTGGCCCTGGCATCCCAGGTGACAGTATTTCTTTGCTTTAATCACCCCAGGGCAAGGTACCAGGCAACTAGAGACCATTTCTGATAGCCCAGAGCCTGCTAAAGTTATTCAGACTAGCCAGTACTAAACCGTTAACCCTGGCCTGCCTTGCTCTTCTGGAGGAGACTCTAAGAAAGGCTATGGCCAAAACTTCCCCTCGTTCCTGTGTTTGACCTGCTGACCATCCTGCTGCTTTCTTGCATAGCTGTAACTGGCCTGCTGTGTCCCTGTCTCTAGGATCTCTGAGTATAATCAGTTTGGTACTTACCTGAGCTTCTCTTTGTGTTTCCTCTTGCAGCTGCACCTGAATGACCATTTTAGAAAAGAATGCAAAACAGGGTGGCGGGCTACAATGGTGGCTGCAGGTAAGATTCCCTCCTTGGATAAGGGTGCCCTAGAAGGCTTTCAGAGTTCTTCCAACTCTAAATGTTTCTTGCTCTAAAACAAGCAGATTGGGAAGGACAAGAGATGAATCCAGGGGATCCCACAATGCCTTCCACATCATCACTGTCTGGAAGAAACAAATGGGCCAAACTGGTGCAGAGATTTGACATCCTTCTGCATTCCTGTTACAGCATCAACCACAATGTGATGACAACAATGGCTAATATATTGGTTAGAATTTAGTAAGACTTCTCTGTGTCCAACACTATTCCAAATGCTTTCAATGGAAGGGATCATCTAATCCTTGAGGCTATAGACTACTCACATACTTCCATTTTATAGAAGGGGAAATAGAGGCACATGGCACTCCAGTAATTTACCCAGAAGTCACACAGGTGGTATGGTGGAGAAGCCCCTTCCTTCCTTCCTTCCCTCCTTCCTTCCTCTCCTCCTTCCTTCCTCCTTTCCAAGGGGTCCCAGGTTTGATACCCAGCACCCCCAAAAAAATCAAAAGAAAATTAATATTTTATGACATAAAAATTATTTGAAGTTCACATTGCAGTGTCCATAAAGTTTTATTGAAACACAGCCACATCCATTTGTTTGCATGTAGCTGTTTCTAGGTTACAGCAGCAAGCCTGAGACTTCTTGCCCCCAGAGCCGAAAAACATTTACTGCCTGATGCCTTCCAGAAAGTTTGCCATTTTCTGCTCTAGAGTCCATTCTGGGTCTAGGGTGAGTTGTTTTCTGTGCTCTAGGCAACATTCAGCCCCTCCCTTCAGAATTTAAAGTATCTCCCCTTTAAGAGACTCCAGACCAAAAGAGAATAAAAGCCATCCCCAAACCCAGACTTCCTACCACACTATTTAAATGAAATTTAAATTAAAAGTCTCTTAGATTAGAAAAAAGTAACTTGGCATAATGGCCATTTTTCTGGCATGTTGGGGCAGCTCTCTTCCTGCATTCTTTCATTCATTCACTTTACAAGCAGCAGGGGTTCAGCCCCTTGGCTCTGGTGCTTCTCAGGGTGGGTGAGGGAGCAGAGAGTGGACACTCACTCTCCACGCCGTCCATAGTTACCTCTGGTCTCTAACTGGAATGGTCAGGCAGAGACTTTGAACGTGGACAGACCTGAGAAGATCCCAGCACTTTCTCTTCTGGATTCTGTGACTATTCAATAGCTACTGAGCCGCTAGACCTTGAAAAAAGTGGGGATGCCTTCCCTCCTTCCCTCCTTCCCTCCTTCCCTCCTGTGCCTGTTAGAAGGAACCAATAAACTTGCATGTGCAAATCACTTGGCTCAAGGCAGGCACTGGACCAACTGCCAGAGAGTTCTTGCAGCCATCACCATCAGTATCATGCTGAAGCATTTGTCAGACCAGCCTCAGAGTTGATAAAGCTGATGACAACTTCAGAAAAGACAACCACCACTGTGTTCTCTTTTCAAAAATTTATTTATTTTAATGCCAGGAAGCACTGCATTCTTTCTAGTACCTCTTGATGTTTGTTACAACCTCGAGGCGAAATCTGTTGAGTCAGGAAGCAATGAGAATTTTCCTCACATCAATGTCCTCTGGGATTCTGTGAAAACACTGAGCATAAATAACAAGGCTCTTGGGCAAAGCAGGGCTGAGAGCCGAGGGAAGAAGGGCCCCTCGCACAAGGGGCTTGAACCAACAGTCTGGGTCAGGTCTTTGGAATGCTGGGCCTAGTGGAATAACTCCTCTGGAGGAAAAACTGGCAGGCACAGAGTGTCCCAAGTGAGTGGGAAAAAGAAAAAACCCTCACACACATCTTATGTCTTTATGAGGTTTACAATCAAGGACTTTGCAGAGAGCTTCGGGAAGCTGAGCTGGCCCTCCCTTAATCTCATTTTGGCCTTTAAGTTACGAAAGCAGTGAAACAGGAGGAAATGACTATTTCCTCAACATTTCAACTTTTAAAGAACTCGTAGTGCTTTTACCACTAAGTGATTTGTGCTATGTGCAGAAAATATTGATTTTTTTAAAATTAATAAGTGGAAGATCCCTCTATCATCCCCTCCCAAGGAAAGCAGATTTGAATACTGATTCTGCCACTTGACAACTGTGGGACTCTGGCAAATGCTTCCCTCTTTCTGACTCAGTTTCTTCATTTGTGAAATGGACTTTATTATAGCACCCACTTCATGGGAGTAGAGGTGAGGAGTAAATAAATTGTTACATATAAAGTACTGAGAAGAGTACCCAGCTCTCTCTTTCTCTTATATGTGAATATGCATGTGTGCATGTATGTAGATATATGTATTTTATATGTATGTATACATACACCTATATGTGTGTATATATGCTTTTTTTTTTTTTTTTTTTTTTTTTTTTTTTTTTTTTTTTTTTTTTGCGGTACTGGGAATTGAACTCAGGGGCATTCTACCTCCGAGCTACACCCCCAGTCCTATTTTTTATTCTTTACTTTGAAACAGGATCTCACTAAGTTGCGGAGTGCCTCACTAGGTAGCTGAGGCTGTCCGCGAACCCGGATCCTCCGGTCTCAGCCTCCCAAATGCTGGGATTATAAGCATGCACCACCACACCTGGCTTATATGTATTTTTAAAATAAATTTTTATCAAACTCTTCATAGTATTTGATAGCCTTTCTTTTTATGGGCTAATTATGATATGTGTGCCTCTATATGATCAATATTTTAAGTTGTTTCTAATTTTTCACCATTATAAACAAAAATACTGCCATTTACATTTTTGCATTTGGATCTTTAACAACTCGTCCAATTGCTTGCTGGGAATTCATCCCTAGACTGAATCAGATGTTATGCTCTTTTTAAAGGATTGTGGTATATAACACCAATTGCTCTTCAAAAGGTGGTACTAATTTAAATTCTCAACAGCATAATATGAAGGTACTATTTCCCTCAAATCCTTGCCAATACTGGGTATTTTCACTTTTTCCCCCCATTAGATTGAGGAAATTTATTGTATCTTTAAATTTTGGTGCCAAGAAGGTTTAGTACTTTATTAGTCATTTTATTTTTTCACTGCAAATTTGCTATTTGTGTGTTGCTAACATATGGATTAATTTTTCTATATTGATTTATAAAAGCTTTGTATAAAGATGCTTATCTTTTTTTTAGTTTGTTGTTTGCCTTTTTGTTTTATGAAATATCAAAGTATACCAAACTATATTTTTTACCACTCATCATATGTGTGGGGGGTGAGGCGAGGAATGATTTAAGTACTTAAATCTAGCAGTATTTTCCACTGTGACTTCTGTTCTGGAGAGGTCCCCATTATAAAATCTTCCTCCATCCTCCTCCCAAATTATAACAATATGCTTTTTTAATTTTCCTTCCAACACATTTACAATTTCATTTATACACTGACAAACTAAATTTATTTCAATTATTTTGCAACTTGAATCTAATATATGTGGCTTCTCCTCTAGATTCAATGATTCTACAAACCGGTAATGTTCCCAATGGATAATGGATACATGAAACAAAGTCTGTCAATTGCTCTGAACATCAATGTTCTCCTCTAAACAGGAAAATTTTCAAAAATCTCATCTACTTGTTATTTTTGTGAGTAACCACGTCTTGAAAAATATTAAGTGCTATAGCAATATACACAATTATGACCAAATTCAACTTCAGCATGTGAGAAGAGTGAGACATATAATTGCAAGGTTTGAGAATATCTCCTAAGACCTTGAGAAGAGAGAATCCTCAGCAGTAAGTTTCCTTGATTCTGAAGAATTGATGTGCTCACTGAGGTTCCTACAAAAGATACAGGGATGTTTAGGATAAATGTAAGGTTGGGACAGATCAGCGACACTTTATTCCTTTAGAGTATCACAGAATTGACCTTTTATACTGTCAAAAGAAAAATTTTTATTACTTAAAAAATAAGTCGTTAATTATTAGGTATTTCAGCTGAAAACACTTACATTTCCTAAGTTGTTTTGATTGTCCATAAACCTCAAGCCAAATTCTTTCAGTATTATGCAAGACTGTCACTTCTATTGCACAATATTTGTAAATTTTCACTGTTATTTTCTCTATAAAAACAAGCATAGATAAGGAACAGATCCAAAGTTGCAGGTCAGGACACCAGGCTCCACCAGGATGTTCTGGCCTCAGCCCACACCCCAGTGTCCCAGCTGGACACCAAGAGTCACATGATACCACTCTGCTGCCTTTGCAGGAGTGGCCAGAGGGGACGATACTGAGACCAGTGCCCGGCCATTCTGCCTCTTGTTCTGTTCCTGAATGTGAATAAGCCATTCCATTGAGATGTGACAGGACTCAACCTCATAGATGAGAGAAATTACCCAAGAGGAAATAGCACCATGGTTTTCTGGGGGGTTTTTTTGTGGTACTGGGGATGGAACCTGGGGGCATTCTACCTCCAAGCTACACCCCCAGCCCTAGTTTTTATTCTTTATTTTGAAACAGGGTCTCACTAAGTTGTGGAGGGACTCACTAAGCAGCTGAGGCTGGTGGCAAACCCAGATCCTCCAGTCTCAGCCTCCCAAATGCTGGGATTACAAGCATGTGCCACCACCCCCAGCTAGCACCATGTTTATCCATGAAGAGCTAAGAAATTATTCTTAAAGTTTCTGAAAGGATGCTGAGAACCTGCTGAAAAACCCACAGTCATCCATCTCTTTTATTATTAGTTTGTTCAAGGCCCCAAAGGACATTATCAGACACATGAGATATTTGGAATGGAATTCAAGGATGTGAACTAAAGCCTCCCCTCGTTTTCTTAGATGAAAGCTAGTAAATCTAGCAATAAGAAATATTAGAAGGCAGTGTTCTATCCTTATAAGGCAGCTATGATTAAATTTTAGTAAGAAATCTTGATTATCTGGAAAGTATCATGTGTTCCTCATTTTCTTCTTCCTTTCGGTACTATTGACACTCTAAAAGACAACCTTTTTTTCTTTTAATAAAAGCAGAAAATAAGTGTAACAACACTTTTTAAATGAGCCCAAGTTTGTCCTACTTATATAAAAAGTACAAAATAACAGCTTCCATTTCCTACATGCCTGGCTCTATTAAGGGAGATATTATCAGCTTTCCAGATGAGGAAAATGAGTCTCAGAGAGACCAAGTAACTTTTCTAAATTGTCAGAGCCAGGATTTGAACCTTGCTTGGTCTCACTCCAAACCTCTTGCCCTTCCTACTACTCAGGGCTGACATTCCCAAACTCGACCTCCAAAACATATCTCAGGTGAATGCTATTTTCTCTCTACTTCTTGAGTAGGATAGGGAAAGAGGAAATGGAACCTTACTGAGTTTGTAAATCTTGAAACAATTTCCATTCATCACTTTCATGAACTTGATTCTTTGAAGTTTCTATTAGATATAAAGAGCTAAGTTGTTTGGCTGTGTCTTCCTTCTGCAATCATCCCATCCCTGGGGAACTACAAGTCAGGCCATTCTCCTGATTGCTTGGTTAGTGCCCCATTCCCACAGAGTGATCTTCCTTCGATTTTCTTGTTATTCTGTAATATGACAGCCTCGAATCTGCATACTGACTTCACCCAAGAAATATGGAGTTTTATTTACTATAATACATACTAAAATAGTAAAATTCAACTCTTAATGGTTCCTCATAGATATGAATGATCAGACATTCTAACATACTGCCAGAGACAGTATGAGAAGAATATAATTCAGTATTTGTGGGGTAGTCAGACTGCAACTAAGCACTTACAGTATAAAGTAATTGGTGTGGCTTTCTACCCACAAAGTGCCCATTCTCAAGGTAAGCAAGGCAGAAACTGGATACATGCAAAAGAAAAGGGATGTAAATAAAAGGAGCCTGTCTTAGCATTCTTACCACTGTGACCCAAGCATCATGAAAAATTTAGGAGAAGAAGGATTATACTTGAGAGCTTATAGTTTTTAGAGATTTCAGTTCATGTTAGGCTGACTTCTAAGCAGGAGCCATGACTTTCGGTCCTCAAGGCATCATAGTGTGGCTCAGAGAGAAATAGACTCAACTTGTTTTCAGCCCATAGAGGCAGAGGAGGAAGAGCCAAAATCTGGCCCAGGGAAAGACCCTGGCCCTGGCCCTGCCTCCAGGGACCCACCTTCAGCCATGTCCCTTTTCCAAACATGGCCACACAACTTAACACATGAGCTTTGGGGGACATTTTAAATCCAGATAATAACAGATCCTTCCTTAGCAAGTCACTGCAGGACTTTAAATATAAACAATCTGTTTTGAAGTTTTAAAAAGAGCATTAGAACATTAGTGATGCCAACAATTCTCTCTCTCTCTCTCTCTCTCTCGCGCGCGCGCCCCCCCTCCTCTAAGCACAAAGAGTATTCCATTTGAGTACTTAGGCTTATACATAGCACACAGCAGGCACTTGGTAAATATTTGTTGGAAAAATGAATACTTATTTCAGTCCATTTTCTGCAATACTTCAGACCATGTAAGTTTTAAAGAAAAGAGGTTTATTTGGGCTTATGGTTCTGGTCCAAGGCTGAGGGGCTACATATGGTGACAGCCTTCTTGTTAGCAGAGTCCCAAGGTGGTGTAAGGCATCTAATGGTGAGAGAAAGGGAGTGAACAAGAGACCTAGCCAAATTACATTTTATAGTGGACCCATCCTTGAGATGACCCTTTGTCCCGCCTCTCAATAGCTCACAATAGGAATTAAATTTCAACATGAGCTTCAGAATGGACAAACTATGTCCAAATCATAGCAATAAATAAAACTGAACTAATTATTCTTTTTTACTATCCCAGCTCTATTCTGTAATGTGTTCATTCATTCAACAAAATGTATATTATCTAGTTGACATTCTCAGTATCATAAATGATGCTGAGAATACAACTTTAAAATATGTACACATTTTCTGCTCTCATATAACTTGCTTCTACTTAACCATCTGTTTAACTGAGGGCAGTGCCTTCCTGGTCCCTTTCTTTGTGTAAAATTAGAAGAATAGCAGCATTTCTGAATACCCCTTTGGAGATATTATGAAAATGAAGTAGAATAATATGATTTGAAACAGTTAAGTTGTACTAATATATCATCAACAGAGTATGTATATTATGCCACTATGCATTCTTTTGTGTTGTTTTCACCTTTAGGACACATAAACAGAAAAATAGGGGGTCAAAGGAGGCATCTCTAAGCTAGGAAATGCTGATATAGCTGGCCTGGCAGCCAGAACAAGTTAGTGATGGAGGAACAGAGTCCCTGAGCACAAGGACGGGCCCTGGGAGCAGCAAGAATGAATCCTTAGCAGTAGGGAGGAGGCAGGAAAGGGTGAGTGAGGACCTTTCAGTTATAGCAGGAACTGGTGGATTCACCCAGGTATGAGGGTCTTATCAAAATTCTGACAGGATCCACAGAAGCTGACGACTCCAGAACCTCAGATGGATTTTTATTGGCCACAGGGGCGGCTGCATTGTTTGATAGCCCTTTCTGTGCACCACCTTTTCTGGATCCTGGACATACATGCCCACCCATGTCTGAGGGCCCTGGTTCTGGACTAGGAATGCCCAGTCTACACTTGGGCCTCAAGGCCTTCTCTAGCTGCATCTTCTTCTGGTCCTCAACAAGCTGAGCATCACCTCATCGTAGGTACCCATGAACACAGTGATGGCACTAAACAACTCCTTAGGGCAATGTGTTTTGAGGGTCACTCTCCACATTCTCCAAGATTATCAGTGTGTCAAAGCCCCCAACAACCCACCCAAACATGGTATGCTTCCTGCTCAGGCAAGCACAGGAACAAAATGTAATAGAGAACTGATACTCGTGGCTATGGGGTCCCAAGCTGGCCATGCTGAGGATATCCCAGCCTGTGTGTGAGAAGTTGGGCATAACTTGTCCTTGAAGGGCTTTCCCCAGAAGGAATCCCCACCATGCCTGTCCCAGTGGAGTCATCCCCTTGGCTCACAAAGTTCTCGGGAGACCTGTGAAAGATAATGTCATCGTGATAGTGCTTCTCCCAAGGCTTGATGTCGTTTTTACGGGTGTTTGGTGTCTGATCTCAGAGCAGCTTCGGGTTAAGGTCACCCCTGTTGGTGTGCAGCCACACATGGCCCAATCTCACAACGGGTAGCCCAGCATGTCCTCATGGTGGGTAGTGGCTTCCTGCACAGTCTCCTGAACCATCATGGTGGAGGGAGGAAAGTACTGAGCTCCTGGAGGAACAGGGAGCAGTACTCAGCTTGTCCACTTTCTTCTTCTCTTGGCCTTCATGGAAGCTGCCAGGATATCATTCATTTAAACTCTTTATAGAGCTCCTGCAGAGCCTCTCAGTTCTCCATGTTTGTTTATTTGTTTGTTTGTTTTCAAATAATAAGGGTCTTCTTTGGTCTTTTCTTCATCTGTGTCTGTAATTTTCATGTTGTTCTTTGTGTGTGTGTGTGCATGTGCTGGGAATTGAACCTGGGGGTTAGGGGATTCCACCTTTGAGCTGCACCCCCTGCTCTATTTTTTTTTTTAATTTTGAAACAGAGTCTCACTAAGTTGCGGAGGACCTCGCTAAGTTGCTGAAGCTATCCTCGAATCTGTGATCCTCCTGTCTCAGCCTCTCAAGTACTGGAATTAAAAGCCTGCACTCCATATCCTGCTGCCTCCTGGGGTGGGCTCCATCCTGGCGAGGAGGAAAGGTGGGTGCTTCCACCTGCTGAGATTCCTGCCACCACCAGTGGTGCTGCCCTAGGTTGTCTCCCAACCTACCTGAAGCTGAATGCAACATGCCATCACAAAAATTTACTAGCAACTTTCAAAAAGTATGGAAATGGATTGCGAGCTTATTTCAGAGACTTTTATTTTTTTTCAAGAAAAGCTATATAAGTCGGATGTGGTGGTACATGCTTGTAATCCCAGCATTTGGGAGGCTGAGACCGGAGGATCCGGGTTCACGGTCAGCCTCAGCTACCTAGTGAGGCACTCTGCAACTTAGTGAGACCCTGTTTCAAAATAAAGAATAAAAAATAGGGCTGGGGGTGTAGCTCAGAGGTAGAATGCCCCTGAGTTTAATACCCAGTACCGCCAAAAAAAAAAAAAAAAAAAGCTATATAAATATATGTATATAATCTGGGAAGTGCAACTTCTCTGCCCTAGCCTATAAATCTGTGGAAGATTTGTTGGTGGCAACTAAACAAGATAAAAAGGTAAATCACTGCCTGAAGCCTTTGAGGGGAGACAGCAGGGTTGATGAGAAGTAAACTGGATCTGGAAATAGGATGAAAATTTCCTATCCAGAATAGGTCCTTATTGTATTGAATAGTTTGACTTAATGCTGTCTCTGTACTCATTTTAAGTGAGGCCCAAAGGGTTCTTCTTACATATTGAACTGTAGCCTAAGGTGATATATATATATATAGGATGTAAGCTACTCTAGTAAGAAGTATGCAATCTTAGGATCACAGGTTCGAGGACAGCTTCAGCAACTTAGCAAGACTCTGTTTCAAAATAAAAAGGGCTGAAGGTTTAGCTCAGGGGTAGAATGCCTCCTGAATTCAATCCCCAGTACAAAAAAAAAAGAGGAGGAGGAGGAAGAGGAGGAAGGAGATTTATCTAGTTTCAGCAAAATACCAATGGCCAACCAAACCATGTTAAAATAAGACTGGCACAAACTGTGACCAATCAGGTGGTCTCTACCTCACTTCTGGTTTCTTTATCTCATTTACTTTTCTGTGGCTAAAAATATAACTTGCTCAAGTGTCTGACATTTTGAACCATTTTGAGTCCATAGTAGTGCATGGTTCTAGTATCACAAGTAAAGACAATTAAGTTCTGCAAAACTAGATTTACCATAATTTTCTTTGTTAACACTGGTGGGAACAGGGGTCAGGTTGGCATTCTCTGCAGAGGAAAGCACACATCCAGAGTTGGAAACCAGACCTCAAGCAGGGTGCAGCTACCCTGCACTAACTTCTCAAGTTCCTATATGGAAAATCAAGCCGATAATTGTTATAAAATCTTACCTCTCTGTTATGTGATACAGTTTACACAGTACTTTCATATACATTATCCAATTTAACAAAATAATGCAGAGCAAAGCACTTGGGAAAGCATAAAATGCATAACATATGTGGGGAATTCTTTTCTTTCTTCGAAAAATGTTCTGGGTGGTTTGGCTATTGTTTAGTTAAGAGAATTATGCAGTTTTGAGACATGCTTCCTTATCTTGTGTAGACTGAAAGGCAATTAAACAATTATTCATGTCAGAATCTGAGGTAAGGAAAAGGCTTGCTTCAAAGGGTCTACTTATGCAGTGAAAGGCAGTTGAGTAGAAACAGAGTACTATATAATTTCCTCCTGGCATATCCACTCCATATGGCCCCAAGCAAAAATTTCAAACTCATCTATGGGGAAAAAGAGAAAGAAATAAAAACATTAACTTTTTTTTTTTTACTCTGATTTCTAGCAGTCATTTTTTTTTAATAACCTATGGAAACTATTCGTTCCTCTAAACAAAAATGAACTAAGAGACAGCAAAGATTTTTTTCCACCCTCTGTATAGAGGTTGTTCAGTCATGAATCAATGTCTTTTTCCAAGAGGAAGGTGCCAGCACAAAATTGGTCATAAAAAGGGCATGAAACTTTAGTAGCCTCTGCACTGTTCCCTCCCATTTGCAGTTGCGAACAATGGAGATGATGGCAAGATACAGTAAGATGAAGTTGCCCACTTCACATCCAGGCAACCAGGACTCTGGGTTCCCTGGCAAAGGAAATACAAAGACATTAGCAAACACAGTAAACCAATGCCGACCACAATCACCCCCACTCTACCATGCCTGTTGCATACACCCAAACCCCCAGTGTCTCCCTCAGCCTTCCAGTTCAATTTCCAGGAGACAGACTTTCCCAGGATTGCTTTGTTGAGATGATTGACCCTATAATCCACATGCTTGATCTTGATATAGCCCAAACCCTTATGAAACAACCAAACACAATTCTACAAACAAAATAACCTGGATCTTTTACCAACTTTCCTAAAAACCAGATGGGAGTCATATATATAATCCACAGCACACTTTAGGAAAGCAGCCTCTCCTGGATATCTCCAGCCTGTACCATAGTTTCTCACTCCAGGACTCCCACCGAAACTTGTCAGAATATCTAGATTCCAGTCTCTCTTCTCTCCCTGTCCCCACATCCCAATCCCCCCTCTTTTTTTAATTAATTACAGAATTGTTGCTTGACCAAGTGTCAAGGTTCCTTCTTTTTTTGGAGAAGGAAATGAGAAGCAATTGGGCTTAGTGATTACAGAATGTTTTTGGCAGGCTGCGCGGGTGGAGGCTGTGACGTTCCCAGTCAGTACAAGTGATTGTAGGAGCCTTTAGTTCCTGGCTGAGGAGCTTGGCTCCCCTCCACCTCCAATCCATCAACCCAGGAGCAGTGACAGCATCAAAGCCTGAGCTCCTCGCCAGACTTCCGGCTGAAGTGGTAGCACAGAGTAAAGGTTACTTGACAGATTTGGGGAATGCTAGAGAAGGTTCTCTCACTGCCCCGCACCAGCTCTACTGTGGCCCCTTCCCAGGCTATCATTGAAATTTACTTCTGCCAGAGCAAAAACAAAATGGTGATGGTGGCCAGCTTCTGCCAGTGGTGAGTTGTCCCCGCTCCTCCCCACAGTCATGCCTCCCCAGGGCATCACACAGTGATGAAATGGAGAACACCATCGTACTCACTTCAAAAGTCCTTCTTGTGACATTTGTGGGAAAGTGTGGGGTGGGGGATGTAACTGGAGAGGAGTTGGGGCAAATTTTGGGACTTTTTTTTTTTTTTAACTAAACTTAACCTTGGTTCCAAGGTCAGATCATAGTGTTTGCAAGTATGTCTCCAATGAATGTTTGTTCTGGTGTTGTATGTGGCTATTAGGGTTAGTCATTCGTTGCTGGGAAGGAAGTCAGAATTCCAGAAACAAGGCTATGGCAGAACTGGCTGTGTGGTTCATGAAGCCACAGGGGAGAGGGTGGAGGAGCAGCTGGCGCCCTGGATGAAGGTCATAAAGCATTATTTCTCCTTTCAGATCCAGAATCCAAGTGGAAATAAACTGAGAAGGTTAAGATCTAAGTGAAAATGAACTGAGGGTAACTGTACCACTTGGGCTCCCTGAGATATGTGAATCATACCAGCTATTATTCATGAGTGCAGCTGAACCAGGAGAGTAAAATAATAAGAACATGGACAGAGAAATTGTATATATTGTAAGAGAATGCAAACCAAAAAAAAAAGATGGGTAGAATTCCTTTCCTTGGGGACTCTGGGAGTACAGATGCAAGAGTCAGGTGTAGATGCACCTGGAAGCAAGCAGTCTTCTTTCTCTGAGACACAGCTCTCTACTGTGTGGACCTTGAGTTCTTTATGCAACTACAATCTGGGGAGCCATTCTAGTGATACAAGAGGCAATAACTATGGCAATAAAAAACCCACTGGTTCTGAGTCCCCATCCAGAAGGACCATGAGTACTTTCAGCCCCTTCTGCCCACAGGGTCTAGGGAGCTCACATCCTGTTCTTGCTGATTAATACCAATTTCCTGACTCTCTCCAGCCTGCCTGCCAATGGCCTTAATGTGCCACCACTTCTGTTGCAAGTGGTCAGTCTTGCACCAGCAGTGACCTGATTACTCTTTCAGCTGCTAGTGTCGGCACTCGTGCACTGAGTGTCCCCAGAAGGGGGAAAGTGCTCTCTCTCCTCATCCACATTTCTAAGAAAAAGAGGGCTTCACATGCTCACTGTACTGTCAAACTTCTCCTGGTGGAGCTAGACATGCAGCTCCCAGTGGCTGAAGGAAATGTGAAGACACCTTCCCTAGAACATTCAATATACCTCTCTCAACAGTCAATTCATGTTCCAGGACAGATGCACATGCACTAAAGCTATGCTCGGTGGTTTACATAGATCATCTCATTTCATCTCTACTTCAGTCCACCAGATAGTATTACTGTTGTCCCTCTTCTACAGATAAGGACACAGATAGAGAACCAACACTTTGATTCCATGACCTTGAGTTGAGAGAGTGGAATGGTCTTGGGGTCTCCCTATGTTTGAGAGGAACTTTCATTCTGTTCCATCAAGTGTTCACTGGGTCCTCACGCTATAGGCTTCCCGCAGCCACCACTGGATGTGCTTGGTGTGCAGGTGGACATTGAGGCTCACAACATGCTGATAACTCTTTTTATAGCTACAATGTAATCCAAAAACATGAATAGAGCCCTTAGAAATAGAAAAGTGCACACTGAACAATAAAAAGAACTAAGGTATTGAATATTTAATGTTGTCAACCTCTTCCCTGTGACATCTCAGTCCTTATAACAACCATAGAAAGTAGATACTATTATTATCCCTATTTTGCAGGCACAGAGAGATTAAGCAACTTGCATAAGCTTGCATAGTTTTTAAGTAGAAAAGATAGGCATCCAAGTCCAGTGACAGTATAGGCCTGTTCTTTGCATGAGCCAAACATGGCAAAGCTTTCAATACTCTGGTGTGCTTGTTTCTCATAACAATTTTGAAAACAATAGCCTAAGATGCCAGAACTAAGACATATGGGAAGTAGCTAAGATGAAGGGTGCACACTCAATGAGTAGTGAAGCCCCGGCTTTGTGCTTGGTCCTTCTTCTTGGCTCAGTGGTGAACATGATACTGAACATAAAAATGGATCAAAATAGAAAGAAAGGACCCAAATGTGACCCGGTAGGAGTTTAGGTAACCGGAAGGACTCTTTTGAGTTAGGTCCCAAAGAACCCCTGAGATCTGCATGAATGGAAATAGGAACGATCAGTAGAAGCACTCTAAGCAGAAAAATGACTTCGAGGTAGAAAATGTGTCCTTGGGTCCAGAAACAATGAGTAACTGAGAGCCCACAGACAAGCAGGATGAATGGATAAAAGAAAAGGAAAAGAAAACAACTGAACTCATGGAAGTTAGCTAAAAACACACAGTTGACAAGAAGAATAAAAGTAAAGCCCAAAGTATTTTGAAACAATGAGATATACTAACTCTATGTTAGACCAGTCAGCTAGTTTTTTGCAGCTGAACTAGCCTTTGTATATGACCTAAAATATATCCAAGAGGCAGGTGTGGTGACTCATGCCTGTAATCCCAGTACTTGGGAGGCTGAGACAGAATAGCATTTTCAAGGACAGCCTCAGCAACTTAGTGAGACTCTGTTTCAAAATAAAATAGGATTGGGGGTGGTGGTGGCTCATAAGTAGAATGCCCCCAGGTTCAATCCCCAGTAACACACACACACACACACACACACACACACACACACACACACACACATCCCAGGACAAAACCTTGCAGAACAGAGAAACTGATGGAGAGGAGATAGTTCCAACACTGCTTTCATCCTGACATGGACTCTGCCTCCCTTGGGGTGACAGGCAGGCTCTTTCTTTTAGTAAAGTCTGATTTAGTTGATTGATGTAGTGTTGCTGTTGGATTTTATTACTTCGTGAAGTTGAAAGGTGTGATGTTAATGTACCTTCAATGTGATGTGCAGAGCAGGGTGTTTGGGTTGGCTGGATGTGTTTCAGCCATTCTCTAATGCATGTGGTATGCGCTTTGAGCATTGCATACAGGGAATTTGCTTTTTCTCTGGTTCTCTTCTGATTCTTCTGTTGCTTGTTCATTGGGAAATGGATAAATGATGATAAAAATTATTAATAAAGTCCTGCTCCCAGAAGCCTTATGTTTAAAAGAATGTGGGGTAAAAACTATGAAAATCAAGCAACTTGAACTAATTTTTACTATGAATAGGAAATCAAGAATTTAGATCTTCCCTGTTCGGGGGTTCAAGATTCCAAACATTTCATAAATAAAATATGACCAGCTGCATGAATTGGAAACTACATACCATGTGAGTTACGTACACGGGGAGAGGTTGTTTTTAAAAGTTCCTGCTGGCGAAGTCAGACTTATTCTCATTGCCACTTTTAACCCTGTCAAATAAAACTGTTCCAGATTGTGAGATTGGAAATACTTCATGGTACATTTTAATATGAAAACTTAGAATTTGTGCTCCAGAGTGGGGTAAAGGCTGATTCTATTCATTTACTCTCTATCACGGGCATCATGCCCAGTTATAGTTTTTAAAAAAAGAAAAAGTGTGATGCTTCCTTGTACATGTGCCTTCTAAACGAGTACATGGAAGTCACTATTAGGTGTCAATGAATAGTCACCCAACAGAAGTACAGTTGCCTAGATACACTGTTGAGGGGTTGAGGCTGTAGCTCAGTGGCAAAGTGCTTGCCTAGCATACCCACAGTACTGGGTTCCATACCCAGCACTGCAAAAAGAAAAAATTCCACTTAGCCAAATTTGTAGTTGCACTTCTATAAAAGTATATCTTTTTATCCTCATAAATATAATGAATTATATACATTAAAAGTTATCTTATAAATAAAATCCAATTAATTTTCAGACACTGAGGGCTTAAGAAGAAAAAGACTTTCAAGCATATTTCTCTATGCCTATGTAATTCCTGCAAACTAAAATGTGGCACCTTGAAACAATGGTATAAAGTAACAGAAATCCCTAAGGGAAATTAAATATTTACTACAATTAGTCTGGAAGCTATTTTTATAGTGAAGGAATGCCAAAGACATTGAGTTTATGCCAAACACATACCACCCTTTGTTCAGCCCTGGGAATGTAACAGAGCACTTGGGTCCACATTCAATCTAAAGCATCAGAAACCAATACGTGAATGAGGAATAAACTCTATGTGCCAGGCACTGTTCAATGCTGAGATATAAATGAGCAATACTCCAAGGGATTGAGTGATGTCTTCCCAAAAGATTTACTCTCTATCAAGGGCATCCTCCCCTCTGGTGCCTCAAAACATAATCTTATTTAGAAAAGGAGCTTTTGCAGATGTAAGAAAGTTTACAGATCTCTAAATTAAATCATTCTGGATTAGTCAGGTGAACCCTAAATCTATGAACAAAGTCCTTGTAAACAATACACATAGGAGAGATACAACACAGGAAAGAGATGGCTGTGCACACTTGGGGGCAGAGATGGGAGTGATGTAGCCACAGCCACGGGACACCTGGAACCAGCAGAATTGGAAGAGGCAAGAGAGAGTCCGTGCTAGAAGCTTCGGAGGAAACACAGCCCCACCAACACTAATTTCAAGCGTCTGGCCTCCAGAACTGCGGGAAGATAAGTTTTTGTTGTTTCAAGCCACTGGGTTTGTGTTAATTTGTTGCAGCAGCCTCAGGACATGAATTCAAATAGTAGAGGAAGCACAATACACAGGGCAAGAGAGTGCTGGGTGAAGTTTACATCATGACAAAGGAAACAGTAGGCAGGAAATTTTAATTGTATGTGTGATTTCTTAAAATTCAGGTTGGAAAGCCAGCCGTGGTGGTGCACTGTTGTAATCCCAGTATTTGGGAGGCTGAGACCAGAGGATCCGGGTTTGCAGCCAGCCTCAACTACCTAGTGAGGCCTTCTGCAACTTAGTGAGACCCTGTTTCAAAATAAAGAATCAAAAATAGGGCTGTGGATGTAGCTCAGAGGTAGAATGCCCCGGAGTTCAATCCCCAGTATCGAAAAAAAAAAAAAATCAGGTTGGATTAGGATTTGTGGACATGCCTTTCCCAGGGTGCCTGCGTCTGGGACCCTCCACCTGCAGCTTTGGGGGTCTTGGGCTCTCTAGGGTTAGCTTCAGGATCTGATTGGAGTAAGAAATTGTGTCTTTTCTATGCTTGCTGTATAAGCTGTGGAAGATGGGATTTGAAAATAAATCTGCATGTTGTGACAGCCTCAGTTTGGGACTGGACCACACCCACTGCAGGGGTGAGCGCTGACTGGGTGTGTCTGGCAACTGGTGAGTCCTGCAGAAGTCCACAGCAGGAGCTGAAACAGCTCTTGAGAGAAAATTCCTCCTAGGCAAGATTCTTTCCAGAAGGCCCACAAACTCCCGGGTTTCTCTGTGAAATGTTGCGTTGGTGTGCACTTTTCTGAGACAGGGTGTGGGGCTCTTAATCATCTTTTCCTAAGGCTTCATGACTTTCAGAAAGTAAAGAAACCATGTGCTAAGGAGTCAGGGCAAGCCCGTGTGACCTTGACTCATTAGAAAAGCCTGTTGTAAGACAGAAGCTTCTAGATGCAAAGACTTGGCCTTTATTTGCTGTGGGCTCCAGAAGACCACCCCCATGGGCAAGGTGGGGTCCAGTTGAAGGCAGGAACATTGTAAACAAAAGTGAAAAACTTGGTTCAGGGAGACCCGCACAGCCTTCAGTACAGGTCCTCTCCCAAGGGCTAACACAGCGAAGGTCGTCACACACACACACACACACACACACACACACACACACACACACACACACACAGAGCTTGATGCAAACCTTTGGTGCACAGATCCTGAAATAGCCACCCATGGAATGTGGCCATTTTGCAGGAGACTCGGTTTCCCCTTCCTCAGTTTCCCTTGGTTCCTGAGACAATATTTCTGATTTCTGGAGGCTGAAATCAGAGACAGGTTTCTTTATTTACAGGTAAATGGCTCAGTTGACAAACTCACAAATCTGAGCCCCGAACAAAGGACTCACATGATTCTTATACCCTCAGTCTCTCACTTTGGAGAGGGGAGGGGTAACCTTTAGGTTTATTATACCTAGCCTAAACAAGATGCTTAAGTTACATACCATCCCCCAGATCTCTCCAGTCTTTTAACTGGCTCTCTCTTGTTTACATTAGGGAGAGAACCTGGGTCATGACTCTGGGTTGCCAAAGAAACAGCTCCCTTATCTTTTGGAAGAGTCTGTGTACTTGCTTGCAGGCAGCTAGGGGGAGGGTTTGGGGAACTTTTACTTTTACTTGGGTCTAAACTCCTAATAATATTTCTAAGGCTCTCACTGGGTTTCCTACCTCAGCCACACCAGAACAATAGAGCTCACCTGAGATGCCCCTGAAGACCCCAGAAATGTGAGGGTAGCACCTCAGAGCCTGAATGTCTGGTTCCAACCTGGAGGGATAATGGAATCAGCAGAATTCAGGCTTTAATGTTGTTGTGAACACAATTCCACCCACAGACATGGGTATATTTGGACAATACAGCACTCTAAAAGACCACACTGGAATTTGCATCCCTAAAAGATTACGCAATGTATGTCAATCAGTCTGAGATAAGAATTTGGGGATACAGAAAAGGAAAGATGTACTGAGTCTCCATTGGAATACAGGAAATGCCCACAAACCTCTAAAATACAAACAATTAACCCAGCCCTGCCCTCAGCCCAGTCAGTCCTTGGCCCTCCTCCTTGCCTATAAAAGACACAATGCCGGTAATAGGCCAGAGCAGGAAAAACTGGCATGGAATTGTATAACTGCCTGACTCTCCCTCTAGTTCATCCCCTAGCTACTATCCTTCTATGAATGTTAACATTCCAAACATACTGGCTTACTACCCCCTTTTCAGAAATAAAAAACAACTCAATGCCCAAGAGGGCACTTCCACCACCCCATTATTTTTATTCAGTACCCCCCAATTGTGCCCAAGGTTATTACTGCTCCCCCTGTATCATTCCAGCCGCCCCTCCAAGTATCTCCTAATTTGGGAATCTATGCCCCAGACTAACAAGTTGCTCTCTCTCCTTCTGGCCTGTGGTCTCCCTTGAATATGTATTCCTCACTTAGCCCTAGAAGCTTCTGAATATCAAGATGGCCAGAATTCTCCCTTGCACTCCTAAGACGACCAGCATTCTCTCCTGAATGTGCATGTCTTTTTTTTAGGCCAAAAGACATCTTTCCCTTGAGAAAGCCCATGTTCTCCCTTGAATGTGAATTCCTTGCTTTCCTAAACAGATCTGTCTGTGTCTCTAACTGGACTATGCTGAAAGTTGGGACCCCATTTGTCCTAAATAAAGGACCCTCAATCCAGGAAATTTTCTGGTGACAAATTCACATTAAATTGGTGACACATTTTAATATGTGGTCCCATTTGAAAAATCCTCTGGATTCCTGCTTAGATTCTTGTGACCAAAGCAGTGACAATTCCAATTACACAGTAATGTTCCCCAAATATAGTCATGTATCTCAGCAATGGTTCAATGTTCATGCCAGGTGGTCCCATAAGATTATAATGAAGCTGGAAGTTACTCTGGCCATCACAACATTGTAGCATGACACATTACTCACAACACGCCTGCTGCCTTGACAGTCATATAAGACATACAATTACATAGAGTGCACTGTACTTGTTAGTGATGATAAAGACGATGTTACTGGTTTATGTATTTACTATATTATACTTGTTACAGTTATTTTAGAGTGTACTTCTCCTTAAAAAGTGCTTTATGGTAAGCAGCATACCCTAGTAGCATTATCCTATTAGCAGCTTCATATATCTTGTGTTTACTGAGTCTCTTGATGCAGTCCAGAGCAACTGACCTATACCATCTTGGTTTGTATAAGCACACTCTAAGATGTTCAGAACAACGAATTTCAGAACACCTCACCATCATTTGGCAACCTATGACAGAATGAACTGATCTATGCATGTGATGACCTCTGGGGAATGTTAAGAAGACATAACCCAAATTGGACATTTGCAGACTCCTGGTGGACTGCTAGGGGTGCCCAGGTTGGCTAGTCAGGCCCCTCACCCCGGGGCAGAGGCTGCAGGCATCGCAGTTCCTAACTGTGACAGTTCATCCAGAGCCGTTTCACTAAGGAAAACCAGATCCCTTCTGGAAACACTTGCAAAGGAAAAACAAAAAACACCCAGACAAATGCATTTTTTGCTGTTATGGTTGTTGTTGTTTTAATGGTTTCAACAGAATATATATTTATATAGAATGAGTTTTCCATAAAATAAAAAAAGAGCTTAGGGAGTTCCCATTTTGTGATTTGTATAAAACAAAACAAAACAAAAAGCTCAAGCCTCAGCCCTAGTCCCTATTGAAAAAAGAAGGAAAAGATCAGAAAAGAGGAACTCGTGGGGAAGTGGAGTGAACGCCTTTTCCCTCAGGCCCACTCAACCCGTCACCATGGAGACTACTGAAGGGTCCAGGAATGACTCACAGGATTCGCTGGTGAAGCTTTTGAAATGAAAGCAGCTCAGAGCACAAAGACAAACCTAGTCTCAGGCCCTTGAATTATGGGCCTCTGACTCCTGACTGGCAGCCTGGGAAGAGGGTGTGGCTGCAGAGCATGCTCTGCTCTGCTTCCAGGTCCTCAACTTTTGGGGGCACTTTGCTCCTGGGAGCAAAGGTCAAGCAACACTTTCTTTTAAAATCGGCTCTCCCACCAGTCTGAAGACATACTGATGTAAAGCCCAGAGGTGTGAATACTTGAAAGGGGAGGCCAGGTCCCTTGGGATTAGAGGGAAAGCACTTTTCAGACACGCTGGGCTGGAAAAATGTGTTTGGGTACTATAGGTCATGGTTTTCCTTGGGCAGCCAAAACCTGCTCCCTGCCTGCCCCTGGCTGCATAAAGCTCGCTCAGTTAGCTTCCTTCAGATCTCAAGATGCAGGCTGCGTACAAAAATGCCATTGGTTTCATGCTCCCCACAGCTCCCCAGAGCAAAGATCTAAGGTCGGAGAGCCACAAGAAGTACCACTCAGGAGGGTTCTCTGCCCAGAGTTTTGTCCATAGGATGCCTCCGGGAGCACCTCAGGCAATGTGTGGTGTTAGGAAACCCTCTGCCCCTGGAAACCCTTGCAGGGTAAAGAGAGCATGATGGGTGCCCTCCTAGAAGAAACCCCTTGCCATATATCCCTGGTGTTTCTTTCCCAAAGACCTTCCTGATGACAGTGGAGATCTCTTGCATGGAGTCCACACAGATGTCAAAGTTCCTGGGCACAGTGGAGGGGCACACTTGAGGTCATGTCACCACCTGAGTGCTGCTTAGCAGTAGTGGCCTCCCTGTTGAGGGGTTTGCTGTAGGCCTCACATGTGCACCTCAGGTCATGCACAACTGTGCGCACCAGCCACAGTAGAAATCCTAAGTAGGGAGAGAAATTTCTCAGGTCAGCCCAGGCCTTGTCTCAGGTTCAACAACAGCACTGAGTATGAGACAGAGAGAGTTTGCCAGGATCGTCTCCATAATTCTTTTCTAAAACAGAAGCTCACCAAAGTCTCTAGTCCAAAATGCATGGAAACTGCCCTGCCCTTCCCTCCAAGGGGAGGACCCAGGTGAAGACGGGTATTCTTTCCTTCTCTGTCCTTAATATACATCCCAGCGACTGCAGACCTGCAGACCTGCCTAACCATGAAAACAAACAAGAAATAAAGGTCTGAGCAAAAGCTGCAGTCGCCTTCTCTAAACTATTTATTCTGATTTCTCGACAAGTGAGTTAATTGGATGGGCCCCTGTGACAGACATTCCATACTAAAATTCATAGCTTTCTGCCAAAACAACATATTGTGTGCTGCTATATTTTCCATGCTGGATCTTGGAGCTGCCCTGGGTCCTGAGCAGTTTTATGCAGGAAAGAGGAAAACGAAGGCACAGAAACCAAGGCGAAACTTCTGAGGCTCCAGGTGGCCTGGCCTCTGCCCTCCGCTACAGCACCAGATTCCTTTGTTTCTTTACTGTGACTTGGGCTTTGTGGGGTTCAAATTCAGACTTGATGTCTGTCTTGAAGCTTGGTCAGCTGGGGCCTCCCTGCAGCCTGGGAAGGTGGCTGCCTGGTGCACAGGGAAGTTCTCACCAGGTAGCTCTGTCCTGTGTCCCCAACCCTGTGGGCAGGGACCATGCAGGGCATATGGATCGCACTCAAGGACAGTGCGGGGCTGCTTCCCCAGGGAGGCAGGGCTGGTCCTGACAGCCCAGAAGGAAGGACACGCTCAAGGGCAACCAGGAGACTGCAGGGCAGGTGCCTGCCCACCCTCGGCCACTCATCTGCAGTTTCCAGTGGGTCCACAGCCCAGCGGGTCCTTTTTCCTGTCTTCAAAATTCATTGGCTGCCTCCTGTGACGCACGGTGTTTCCCCTCTGAAATAACATTCTCTTTCCACTTGCCAGTGTTTTCTGTCCATCTCAGCAGCCTTCCATCTCTCGGCCAGGATCTGGCATTCGCCATCTCTCTGCCTCCCAGACCCTTTCTTTGATCCTCTCAGAATGAAGGAACACAAGGCTGTCTCCTCCAGAAAGTGGGGCTGGTCCACATCCTCTTCTCCACTAGACAGGTTAGGAGAGGGTCTTTGCTTCCTCTGCTAGGTCCCAGAATGCTCATTCGTACCTCAACAGGCAGAGGCCAGACGGAAGTGAACTTCTGGAGCTTCTGACTCTGCCCCACAGAACCCCCACTCCACCCACAGACCCTGACTCCGCCCACAGAGCACTGACTCCGCCCCAAAGAGCCCGACTCTGCCCACAGAGCACCCACCAGCTCACCCCAGAGTCGGCTACTGAGCCATGTGGTTTCCCAAGCCTCAGATGTTATCACTTTCTGTTCCCAAGTGGCTTCATCTGCACCATCCAGTATAACATGCTTCTCCACCATCTCCAGGAGCACAGAATAACATCATCTTCATCCCAGAAGTGCCATAATTTGCTAGTTGCAGCTTGTAACTGGCAGCAACTCCACCTCAGGGCCCTGGATTTGGATTCTGCACCCTGTCACCTGTCCTGGCTCCCTGAGAATTACAAACCAGCACAGAAAGCAAGTGTGTCCTGGGACATTCAAGAGTGCAGATTACCCAGGGGGAGGAGGTGGAGTGCCTCCAAAGTGACAGAAGGAGCTAAGGAATAGGATCTATCTATATATCTATATCTATATCTATCTATCTATCTATCTATATATATATATATATATATATATATATATATATATATATATATGAAATTGTCTCAACAGAAGAAGAACATTCGCATTTGGGGGGGGGGATGCGCCAAGAGCACACAACATCTGAGTAATTCTGCCTGAAATCATCTGTGATTTTTTTTTTTTTTGCAGTACTGGGAGTTGAACTCAGGGGCATTCTACCTCTGAGCTTTACCCCCAGCCCTATTTTTTATTCTTTATTTTGAATAAAGAATAAGTTGCGGAGTGTCTCACTAGTTAGCTGAGGCTGGTCGCGAACCTGGATCCTCCGGTCTCAGCCTCACGAATGCTGGGATTATAAGCGTGCACCACCACGCCCGGCTTCATCTGTGATTTCTGAGCATGGTTTGCTCCTGTCCTGTCCTGGTCCGGATGCCCTTCCCCTGCCTCTGTGCTGGCCCAGGCTCATTCCTTCCTGAAGACCAGCTCAAATACACCTCCATCCAGCTCCTGGCGTACCTCTCCTGTCACCAGTGTCTTCATTTTTCTGATCCCTACCCCAGCCTGTGTCTGCACTGGAGCTGCTTTGATTTGTCCTCATTGGTAGTCTGCCTGGAGAGAGTCCTTTTGTTGTTGTGTATATTCCTGTCTCCTTCATCAGGCTATACTGCCTTGAAGGTGGATCTATATCCTCCATTTCTCCTTGTCTTTCCATGAAACTCCTTTCTGTGGGTCTCGCTTCCACCTCTCTAGATAGACCATCCTGTTTTCTTTCCTGGCTCTCAGCCCCCTTGAGCTCCCTTCTCTCAAGATACACTGTCTCTGGGCAACCGCCTGGATGCACAGTGACCACAGCTGTTTGCAAACTGAGAACTCTCTGAAGACAAGAATCCAAATCCACACCTCAATTTCCCACTGGACCTCTCAAAGCTCCGAAGTACCTCAAGTCAGTTGGTCCTAAATTCAACAAATTACCTGTCTCCTGGCTCTGCTCTTTCTCTGGTATCTCTGTCTTAATGAACAATTCCACCACCTACACAGTCACTCAGAAACCTAGGATCACCCCAAGCTCCTCCCTCTCCATCATGGCCACAGTGGTACCCAGCCCATCTGCACTCACCACAGGCCAGGTCCTGAACTAAGCACTGACTTGGTGCATCCCACAAAGCTACTAGGAGGCGCTGTTTTAATCTCTGTCTTGAAAAATGGGAATGCCAAGATTTAGAAAGCCAGAGTCACACAGGGAGAAAGCAATGACACAGAGATTCACAGCCAGGCAAGTTGACCCCAGAGAAAATGCACACATCTTCCTACAGTTGGCCTCGTAGTTGCTCTCCTCAGTGGAGATGCCAGGAAGTGGACAGAGCCCATTTTATAAATAAGAAAACTGAGGCTGTACGCAGGGGGTGCACGGGAGCTACGACTTTTCTTGTTCCCTATAGCTCACTCTACCTTTGAGGGAATGGGGCTCCGGGACATCTATCGGGGCTTCCTTCTGTTAAATGCCAATTCAGGTTTAAATTCCTGTGTGAGTTATGATTATCCCAGTGATGATGAGCAATTGTTCATTCCCACTCATTCATTTCCAGGGACTGAGAATAAAAAGAAGTTTAAAATTGAAGCATGGAATTTTTTTTTTTAATTGCAGAATTTTTTTAAAAACCTTCTAGGTCTGTGGGGCTGGTAGATTTTGCACTTCCTTGCTAAATGCAAACTCCCTCAACCACTCCTCCTCCTCCTCCTCCCCTTCCCTTCTGAAATTCCTTCCCTTTCTCCTCCCCTTCTTCTTCTTTCTTTTCTCTCCTTCCTCCTTTTAAATGGCTCCCAGTCCTGATATAGCTAGATACACTTGGAGGAATCCAATATGAAAGTAGCCCAGATCCAGGTTACAAACAGAGCAGGACAAATGCTTTTGGCTTATACACATACTTGATTTGGCACACCTAGTGTCCCCCATGAAAATCCTAATTTCAGATTTTTTTTTTCTTGTGGTACTGGGGATTGAACCCAGAGGAATTCTACCTTCAAGCTACACCGCCAGCCCAATTTTATTTCTTATTTGGAAACAGGTTCTCACTAGGTTGATGTGAGTCTCACTATTTGCTGAGGCTGTCCTCAAACCTGTGATCCTCCAATCTCAGTCTCCCAAGTACTGGGATTACAAGCATGTGCCACTGTGCCTGGCTTCTGACTTCTTTTGGAAAAAAACAAACAAATAAACAACAAGAAAAAAATAGCTGACATGACAATCCAGGGCTGGCACCAATCCCCGCTGGAGTAAGATCAGCCTGCATCCTTGGACAGGACCCGCACACTCCGCTTGCCTCAGCCCCTCTGGGCAGCTTAGCTACTGGGGCCTATGAGTTGGTGACCTCACATGGGTCAGCTCAACCTTTTAAACATGCGCCTTCCCGCTTAGCCAAAATCTGAGCTATGCCAGATTTCATTAGATAGTATCAGAGCACCAACTACAAGCTGAATTTCTTTTGCACTGAAAGGTCTGATCCCCACCCTCCTATTTTATCTCTCCATGAAAACATGGCAGAATCAAGTTCCCTTCCTGCTTGCCTTCAGGGGAAATCAGAAGTATTCACAAGGTGTTGAAATACAAACTTATTTCTTAGAATTGTCAACTTTGCTGCAGTGAGGCACAGGTTGATTTTTACCTAGTGAAAAATCCGGAGCAGGCTGGAGTCTGACAGATAGAGCCCAATCCGCTGTTTACTCTGGTGCTAATCACAATCATGTTTACAGGGAAATGCCCTCATCTGCTTCCAGCAGCTCCAGCCACTCAGCCATGTGAGAGCTGTCTTCAAAGTCAATTGCCTGTCATTTTGCTGATTTATGTTGAGCAACTGCAAGGACCCCTCGAGGTATTTGTAGCTGGCTTGATGATTCCCAGCTTATAAAGTGGCAATGGGCAGAGTATTTCGGTTCAAATTCCCATCAAGACAGAATTTAAATCCCCAGCCCTGCTGCTTGTGTTTGCAATGTGAGCACTTTAGATAAGGAGAAACCATCAAACCCTAAATGCTGGGGGAAACACAACCTGGATTCCTTCAAATGGAGCCTGAGCCCAAAGCTTCTTTCATACCTTGGCTACGCAAGTGATTCTAACAGTCTTTAAAATAGTGATCACATGGGCTTTTTCTTAGGAAATATGCACTACTGAGGCAGGGTGGGAACCCTCAAGATAAGAGTAGAGGAGCTGGGAAATGATTTTTCCTGACCGCCTGCCTGGATTCTTATGTTTTAACCAGCAGAACATAATTTCCTTGGAATTGCTTTGCCCTCTAACAAAACTTTTCTTTCTAAAACTAAAATAATACTGAAAAGAGTGACCTATTAAATAACTAACCCATTAGCTTCCAATTTGGCTTTGATTTTAATGGCATACTGCCTCCCTTCTACACTGGTTCCCTTTTAACCCCTCCTCGATGTGCATTGAAAGTGCTAGAAGCTTCCAGATCTCCAGGAGCTGGCTCTCATCTACTGATGCTGAAAGGTTTGATGGCAGGTTCTTTCTAGGGGGACCTTCTGTGCACTGTCCCAGCAAGTCCTGCAGATTTGACACCGAGAACTGAACATGGACACCTTCTCCCAGCAGTTAGAAGCCACACAAATTACTTCAGGATTGCCCACAAACGACATCTTCATACAGAAAATTCTGCACTCCATATTCACTTGGTGTCTCACATCCCATATTCATACAATGTTAGGGCAGTGAGAAAATTTTAGAGGTCAAATTCAGTCCTTTTAGGTGGAGAAACTGAGGTACAGTGACTTCCTCCAAAATCAGAAGAAATCCAGGATCCTTAAGAACCCAGACATGTGCGAGATGAATCATTCAAATTGAGGCAGACTCCAAAAGGAGTTCCATTGACTCATCTTCCCGTCATCTCTCTCCAGCTCTCTTTAGCAAAAGCGTGTGTTCCTTCCATTTAGGAAAGAGACTGCTCAGACCCACCATCTCATTACATTTTTTAATTCCTCTCTTTACAGGCCAGCTGTCTTTTTCCATGTTTCCGTCACCAGCCATATTTGGCTATGTCCAAATTAGCTCCTGTCTTTGTGCCATGGAGTATGCTTTTCTGCAGCTTGGTCTCCAATTCCAGCTTTTGCCCCTGCTCCCCCTTCCCTCGCTAGAGAAACTGGGTTCCCTGCGGTCTTCCTGTGTACGTCATGCCTCAACACGCCACTGGGTGGCAGTGTTTCAGAGCATTCCTGAGCCCTGCAACGCGGCTTTGGGCTGGGCTGCTGGTTGCTTTTACAGCACAAACAGTACCTTATGAGCAGGCAAAGCACAGATTCGCTGTCGTGCTTAGGAACGGATGAGTATTAGATATTATGGTAACTAGGGACAGAGGTCTGCGTACTGTCTGTGTCCTTTCAGAGCTTGCTCTATCCACAAAGCTGACATCTGCCATCATTCTGACAAAGGAATCACAAATCCCAAGGCTGTTTGGGAGGTGCCCTTGGAAAGAATAGACAGAGCCCTCTGCCCTCCTCGTTTTGATTTTTCAACCCACCATTGGCCCTGATTCATCCATAAAAACAACTACCAAAGGAGGAAAGCGCAATCCCCGGGAGCATTATGTGTTTGCTGGACGGGATAGTAATGGCCTAATCCTTCTAATGGCTTGGTCACTGCAGGATATTAGCTATTAGAAGGGTCTGTTTGAAGGGGGGTGGTGAGGGAAGGTAGGGCCATCTGCTGATTGCAGCATGCACCAGGAATGGAAAGAACATTTAAAGAGACACAGTCCGTCGATTTGGACACAAATAGTTTGTCATTTAAAAGGTATGTTCGAGACTTGAATTTTAGTATCTGAATTATTTGCACAGTTCAAATCTAAATGTGATGCCTCAGATTGGAGATGATCCTGGGAACTAACTACTTGGTCATACCCCCTGTGGGGTATTTTTTGTAAAGAACTTCTCAGGGGACTAAAAGGAATGTGGCTTGAAACGCTTCAACATTTACATCAGGAGTTGGATCCTGTGGAAGTCAGGCCAGATGTTTTTATTACAAACAGTTCAGCCATGGACCAAATGGTGAAGAGCACAGTTGGTTGCCAAGCCTCTGTCCAAGCCCCAGCCTCTACCCAGGAAACAGTCCCCCACACCCTCTGGGGTCTTTCTCCATTTCTTTCATTTGCACTTGACCTTCCAAGTGACAGTGAGCTAAAGGAAGCAAAATCTTCCCAGGTATTATGAAATAGTAGGAAATAAATAGGTACTCCAGGAAAGCCAGGAGCAGGCCACCCTCGTTACCCAGGGCTTCCGTCTAGACTAGAGGTGAGCAGAGACCTGGCTTCCATGCCCTGGCTCTGGAGGCAGCAACTATTACTGCATCTGAAGCTTTTACAACCTGACTGGACAAGAAGGAAGAGTTCGAGAGTATGTTTAGTATCAAGTCAAATGCATTGTGTCACCACATGACACATCAAACATGCGGTCCCTGAGCTGAGAGAGCATGAAGCCGTGGGGAGAGAGAGTTCCTGCATATAGAGCAGTGCATACAAGTGCTTAAGGGGGCTCAGGCCCTATACATGTGGCAGGTGGTGCAGGTGCTCCAAGAAGGACACTGCTGCTCATGATGGGGAAGTCACGGAAACCATCAGGGAAGAGGTGACGTGAGTCGGGCCTTGGAGGAAGAGTGGGTTTATTCCATAGAGCAAGGAGGGAGGGCGATCCTGAATGGAGACCTGTGTTAACAGGGTATAGAGAATGGAAATACAAAGCTGCCCACGTGGGCAGCTTGGGTCTGAGAAGCGTGATAGGAGAATAGACACGGATGAGATGTGGGATCCTTGTAGTTGGCTTGTTCTTAGATTATAAGAAACAGAGACACTCAGATTACATGAAGTGAGGGGGTTGAATCGAAGACACCAGGAATAAGGAAGGTAGAGAGCCCGGGCCTGCCTCTAAGAAAAACAGGGACAGCCACATTGCCAGGCTGCATACAGACAGGTGGGTAGTGCGTGAGAGCTGAGTGCTTTAAAATATAGTGTATCAGCCGGGCATGGTGGTGCATGCCTATCAGCCCAGTACTTGGAGGCTGAGAAAGGAAGATTGCAGGTTTGAGGACAGCCTCAGTAAGTAGTGAGACTCTTGGCAACCTATTGAGACCCTATTTTAAAAAATATATATTTTGAGCCGGGCGTGGTGGCGCATGCTTGTAATCCCAGCATTTGGGAGGCTGAGACCGGAGGATCTGGGTTCGAGGCCAGCCTCAGCTACCTAGTGAGGCACTCCATAACTTAGTGAGACCCGGTTTCAAAATAAAGAATAAAAAATAGGGCTGGGGGTATAGCTGGGAGGTAGAATGCCCCTGAGTCCAATCCCTAGTACCGCAAAAAAATATATATATTTTTTTTTTTATAATATTTTTTATAATATTTTTTTAAATATATATATATTTTTTTTTTTTTGAAAAGGGCTGGGAGTGTAGCTTGGAGGTAGAATGCCCCTGGGTTCAATCCCCAGTTAAATACACACACAACACACACACAACACACACACACACACACATATTATTGATGGAAAATCTGAGGTACAGTCAAGCCAACAGATCAGGAGGTGACTGCCATTGAAATTGTACTTTATTACTCACAGTTCCCAAGAGGAGAGGGGATGCTGTGCCATGTGGGGGGCACACACGGGTGCACCAGGGTCAGAAGGAGGGAGGGGAACGTTGGGCATGAGCCTTTGTTGTGGTGTATGTGGGCAGGAAAGGGCAAGACTGAGTAAGCAGGCTCAGGATTGGCTAGTCTGAATATTTTGGGGGACTGCTGGGGTATAGGAGCTGCATCTAGTTTGGTATCTGGCCTAGGAGAGATTAGAGTAGGTGGATAGCATTCTAAGGATGAGATCCACAGGAACAGAGGCCCTGAATTGGTTGATTTGCATTTGAAAAGCTTTCTGGGTTGGGTTGAGGAAGACAAGTCATTTATTATCTCTAGGGTTGGCTGACCCCGGGATGGGCAGTCCCTCCAGGCTCAGCAAGGCCCTGATATCAAAACATCAGAATATAGAAAATGAAAGACACGGTCAATACACTGCAGATCGCTCAGGACGCAGCGTGGCTCTAGCGATGCCGTCATCCTGTCATCCCCATGGCTGCCCCTCCAGTGCCCCAGATTGGGTGACTCATCCTCAGCCCCTCGCTGACTCTCCTCTGCAGGGCTGTCTGGAGTTGGCGTCCCAGGAGAGGATCAGATTGATGCAGTGGCTTCTGTCCAAGCACCGCTGCTCCTCTTGAGCGGCTTCTGCAGGCCACCCACGCTGGCTGCCCATGAATCAAGAACCCACTCATGGTCTGATCAGGGCTTGGCAACCTGATTGGAGCCCCCTGGCGTGGGGAGACCTGGCTGGGGGGCACATCCCGAAGATTCCGAGAAGGAGAAAGTCAGCACACCATGTGGCTTCCCCACACAAAGCTTATGGAAACCGGGAAATGAGTCTGGGTTACAGCTGCAGATGTGCCCGAGGATTCTAAACAGGATGGCACCATGCGAAAGTGTCACATTTATATGGAAGATTCATTGGCCACAATCTGGGGGATGGGTTGGAGAGGGAAGAGCCCAGAAACTGGAAAACTCACGAGGATCCTTTGATTGGGCCCTAATCAACAGTTAGTAGTAGGCCAAACCAGTGTACTCCCCTGCAAGCTAGGTCATCTTTGCATGGCCCTCTTAGACAAGGTTTCAATGTGACACTGAAAGACCATGCAGTCATCTTTTGGCTTTATTTCTAAATTGAGATAATTTCTGAATTCCATCCTGCCTTAATTTAATTTAATTTGCTCCAATTCAAGCCAAAACCAACCTTTCCTCTTTATAGACTGATTATCTCATGCATTTTGTTAAAGTAACACAAGGCTGACTAACACAACACAAATAGAAGAAGGTGCAAAGTGGACTAAACACATTATAATAACCCACTCTCCTGATTGTGTTTAGTCCACAAAAACTGGAAGACATTAACCTTCTCAAAGTCCTTACCTCCCATCACCACTACATTCACAAATTTCAATATGAGTTTTTGCTGAGACAAACCATATCCAAGTTGTAGCACCAGCACCAACTTTTTTTTTGCCTCCCTGAAACGTCAAATCTGTTTTATCTGTTTTCATTCATTTGCTTTCACAGATTTAGGCATCACCTTCACAGCAGTTGTAGTAAAAATCTATTCTGATACCTGTTATGATGGTAAAGAAGGATTTATTCAGGACCAATCAATAGGAGTCGAGGTGGTCACCACAGGAGAGAGGGAGCCCCTCCAGATGGAGCAAGGTCAAGTGGGATTTCTAGGCAATGTGCAGGATGAAGGGGCCAGTGGGTTGAACATTACTAAGAAGAGTTATCAGGAATAGGAGAATTCAAGCCAGGGTCATCAAAGGTCGAGAGTGAGGGAGAAAGAACTTGATCAGTTATCAGTTATGGGGGATGATAGAATATCAAGTGTGGGGGGATTCTCGCCAAATGGACTTACCAGGATTCTAGCAAAGTCTGAGTGATTCATGCCTAGTGAGGGCAGGACAGGATCAGGCTCACAGTTTAACCTCAAGGCCTGCTTGAGAAGAGGGCTCAGAGGAACCTGGCTAAAGTTTGATCAAAAAGGGTTTTTGTGTATTGATTTATTGATTGATTGTGGTACTGGGGATTGAACCCAAGGGCGTTCTACCTTTGAGCTACATTCCTAGCCCTATCTTATTTTATTTTAACACAGGGTCAAGCTAGGTTGATGAGAGTCTCATTACTTGCTAAGACTGTCCTCGAACCTGTGATCCTCCTGTCTCAGCCTCCCAAGTACTGGGATTATAGGTGTGCACCAATTCTACTTAGCAATCAAGAAAGCAAAATAATGTCATTTTAAGGGAAATAGATGAACCTGGAGAACATTATGCTAAGTGAGATTAGCCAGTCACAAAAAGTAAAGGGTCATATGTTTTCTCTCATATGCAGAAGCTAAGGAGTAATCGGGATACCAGAGGGACTTTAGATAATGGAGGAGAAACTTCAGTGGAGTCAGGGAGGTGGCCTAGGGGAAGGACAGGGGTAGGGGGAGGATCAATGAAGGAATCGCTTTCATTGACATTATTTACATATGTGAGAATACCAATGTCAATCTCAATACCCTGTATGGGGGAATGGAGAGGGAGCTGGGGGAAAGCTCACCAAGTGCTGTGTGCATGTGTGTCAATACCACTATGATTTATTATGATGTGAGACTATAATGCACCAATAAAAGTATAAAAAGAAAAAAGAATGAAAACCAGGACTAGGAAAGCAAAAAAATAAAAAAGGGTTTTTGTTAGTTCCCACTGCTGTAATTTTTTTGCCTTTGTGTGGTTGTGTAATTCAAGTCTGTCTCCTTTTCTACACTGGAAGCTCCTGGAGCAAAGGCCATGGCTGGCTTCCACTTACTGTGTGCTGGGGTTTGGGTGTGGATGGTTCCTTGGAATTTCACATGCTGGGAGCTCAGTCCCCAGCAATGGGGTGTTAAAAGATGTTGGAAGAAGTTGGACATGGTGGCACATGCCTGTAATCCCAGTACTTGGGAGGCTGAGATAGGAAGATCACAGGTTCAAGGCCAGACTTATTAATTTAGCAAGGCCTTCAGCAACTTAGTGAAACCCTGCTTCAAAATTAAAATTAAAATAGGCTGAGGGTGTGGCTCAGCGATAGACTGCCCCAGAGTTCCATCCTCAGTATCACAAAAACAAAACAAAAGTGAAGGAAAGTTGGAGAATCGGGGGAAGATGCTTCATAGTGGGGGTGTGACCTCAGAAGGAATGAGTCTTGCCGTAGGAGGTTAGGTCTAGAGAGGGGCTTGGCTTCCTCTCTCACCATGACTTCTCCCTCTTGCCTATGCTCCCACCATGTGATACCATCTGTGATGTTATGACACATCTGTACAACTTTGCTAGATGTGCTTGCTGGACCTTGGACTTTCAGCTTTCAAAACTATGAGCTAAATAAACCTCTTTTCTTTTCAGAGTACCGGTTTCAGGTATTTTGTTCTAGCAACACAAAATAGATTGAGATACCATGGCATCACCAGTACCAGCTGGTGGAACTGATGTAGGACAGAAGGAATAAAATTTAGGCAGAAAGGAGACATTGGGGGGGAAGGGAAAGATAGTTTTAAAATCTGAAGAGTTCTAGCTGACCCCACCCTATAGGGTGTGCTCAATCTTAGAAAAGTCTAAGTGGGCCACACCTTTTTAATCCCCTGAATCCCAGCCCCCCATGGGACACTCAGAGCAGGTCAGACCCATCTTGAAACACCCATCTTTACCTGAGGAAGAGGAGGGCCCACTTTGGACCGCCTACCTGTCGCCCACCAATACCTGGAAGAAGGAGGAGGTCCAGATTTCTTCTGTGCCCACCTCTCGAAAGCCTATAAAAGACAGAGTTTTAGCCCGCCTCGGTCTCTTGGGACCTGGGAAGCGCGTCTGGCCAGGAAAATGCCTACTCACCCGTTTTTCTCCCCTTTTCCTTATTTTTCCTAAATAAATTCCTACTTTTTGTTCCTAAATGGCACGTGTTAAAATTCTTTTTTTCACGGAAGCCAAGGACCCACGTGTGGGACCGGGTTATCCCACAACAGAACTGGAGGCCTTAAAGAAGGTGCTCAATGAATATTTACTGACCAAATGAATAAATGTAAGCTAAGCCAGGGGAATGCCCAAGAAGACAGGAAACAGACCACATATAATCCAAGGCCTGGCTGCTGTCATTCCTCCTCTTCTTTGTCTCTATTTGCTTAATTGCACCTTTTCTCACTTGCCTGCCTGGCTGGTAATTCAGCTCTAGAAGAACTGAGAGGAAAGGCAGGCCGTTTGCTCCTGCATCATAGTGCTGACTCAGCCGCTCTGCCTGCAGAGGCCCAGGCACACCATGGAGCTCAGTCCTGGGAGCAGCTGCCCTTCTCCCTCAAGCAGGTGTTTTCAGTTTGTACAGGCCACCCCGAGCCTCTGGGTCCTCCTGTTCTCCAGGACTTTAGGACTCTTTTACTAGAGAAGACCCAGGAGCACACAGGACCACCTAATGGGCTCATTGTGTAAAGGGGGAGGGGATGCTGAGTGCTGAGGACTAGGATAAGTCTTTGTTTTTAGTAAATAATTTCTTTTCTTTTTTTGGTACTGGGGGTTGAACCCAGGGTCATTCTACCTCTGCGCTATACCTTCAGCCCTTTTTATTGTTTTATTTCAAAACAGGGTCTTGCTAAATTGCTGAGGCTGGCCTCGAACCTGTGATCTTCCTGTACTCAATCTCAAGTACTAGGATTACAGTCATTTGTCACCACACCCAGCCAATAAATAACCTCTTTAAGAACCAAAGACAGAGAGGGTGAGATTGTGTTTTCAGGCCTCTCTCCCTTCATTTCCACATTTTACTTCTTCGTGCTCCTGTTGGTCAGTCCCAGCCTGAGACGCCTGTCTGATCTTGCCAGACTCCTTCCCTTGTTCCTGTACTCCTTCCTGGATTCTGCTTCCTAAGGGCTGAAGGGCTCCGGGACTCAGGTTCAGAGCTCTTCTCTCTAGACATTCACTCCTGTTATCACCTCAATAAGGGATCCAATCCAGAAAGCTCCAAGTCTGTGTGTAGCCCAGAGCCTCCCCAGGACCCCAGCCTTGCCAGCAGTGGCAGCAGCCTTTAAGATGAGCCCCGAATCCCCACTGCCTCGTGCTCAGGTGTCCTGAGGCTCCTGCAGCATGGGCTGGATTGTGCCTGCCATGTGGCTTCTCTCTGTCCTGCCACCTCCCTCTCGCTCTCTTGCTTGTTCACTCTGATGGAGGTTGGCTGCAGTGTTGTGAGGTGCCAGGGGAGAGGCCCACGCGGCATGGAACTGAGGACAATCTCCAGTTAAGAGTTAGGAAGGACCTGAGGTCAGCAACCCGTGAGGAACACAAGCCCTGTGCCAACAGCCACGTGCACGAGTGAGCTCAGAAATAGCCTTTCCAGTCGGGCCTTCAGCTAAGACTGCACTCCTCCCAGACAGCCTGGTGAGAGATCTTGAGCCAGTCAGGTCCAGCTTCCTCCTGAGCAGACAAGCTACATAATGAGGGTCAGGCTTGATCTGGGAAAGGGGCTTAGGGCTAAGACCCAACTACACTTCACCCAGACTCCTGACCTGCAGAGAACTTGGGCTACTAGTTGTATGTTGTTTTAAGCTGCTACATGTAGGGATCATTTGTTACCCAGCAGCAGGTAGCTGAGATTATATCCAACAGCCTACTCTGCTTGGATGTCTAAACCTCATATTTAACATTAACCCAAATCTCAACTTTCTGTCCTAAGACCAGAGGAAACAGAATACATCAAAGATAAAGAGGCAGGGACACAAGTTGAATCACTGCACTGCAGAGAGTGCCGAGAAGATAAGGACTCAGGAGATCCCCTATCACGACAAATCTCAGAGGAGGGAGTGACTCACAGGTGGGAATTAGAAAGCAATGACCGGCCCAAATATGCCAGGGTGGGCCCCCAGCTCAGAGGCAAGTGCGGTCAAACCCCCTAAATCCCGTAGATTGGTTAAACCATTAACTGTAAGGCTCCCTGCATGGACACTATCCACTGGACACACAGACACTCTGAACAGAGAAAGGAAGGACGGACAGTGCCTCCGGGACAGAAAGGCCATGGAAGCAGCACCAGGCTCTCATCACTTCAGTCTTTAAAAAAGAACCACTCACAGCCGGGCGTGGTGGCGCACGCTTGTAATCCCAGCATTCGGGAGGCTGAGACCAGAGGATCCGGGTTCGCGGCCAGCCTCAGCTACCTAGTAAGGCACTCCGCAACTTAGTGAGACTCGGTTTCAAAATAAAGAATAAAAAATAGGGCTGGGGGTATAGCTCAGAGGTAGAATGCCCCTGAGTTCAACCCCCAGTACCGCAAAAAAAAAAAAGAACCACTCACAACTCACTCACCCAGTTTAAACACTTCTAGACAAGAATGTGACTAAGCAATAACGAAGCGGAGGGGTGCTTTCAACTTCATGCTTAGTGAGCAATTCTGAAATTCACTTCAGGTCTCCTCAGCAGCAAGGGCAGAGCTCATCCCCAACATATCTCCATGCCAGGCAGACACTGGAGAATCCCAAATCTGAAAACTTAGAGATAGGCTCCTTCTGCCTGTGTCTTGTGTTTTCCTAATAACTTATAATGAGATTATATGTGAAATAAAGCATATTCCTTCACTTATATCAGCTCATTTGAGCCTCATACAACCTGTGAAAGAAATAGAAAACTGGACCTCGCGGCCATTTTAAGTGGAAGCTGAGGCTCAGTGCAGTTAGGGACTTGTCTGAGGTCATGTGACTATTCTGAGACTCAGACTGAAATCAGGCTTCCCGATCCCTTAGCCAGGTATTCAGTTGTTCCCTTGCAACAGAGGCCCCTGTTTGTCCTTGAGCTGTATCCACCCCAGGATTTACCCAACATGTCAAAGAACAAAACCAAAGGTAACCATGCTTACCAAGCCACTGAAGAACTCTTCAGAGCCACTGCTCTGGGAAAAGAGGAACAAAGACAGGTCGGGCATGTGCAGTCCTCCAGGGGGTTCTTCCAGGGGGCCTGGTGGTGGATAGCAGATTTGTCTCCTAGGCTGCAGTCTCCAGGGGCTGACTATTTGTCCCAACACTCTGGAAGGTGTGAGCACACAGAGTGGGGTCAGGGTGCCCACAAGGGACGCAGTGCAGAACCGTGGCGAGGAACTCCCCCACTGCAGAGCAGAGCTCCAGGCGGCTTTGGCACCTCAGGAGCTCCAGGGTCTCAAGAGCAGCTCTGGCGACAGGTCAACGTGGAATTTTGGGGTCCAGGAATACCACAGCAGCGCCTGGAGGCTGGAGAGGACCTTCCACACTCACCATGCTGACACTGCAAAGCCGTTTGCCTCACCAAGTGGACATTCCATGGGCTACAGATCTTTGCAAGAATGAGTTCCATGAAGGGAAACATCCACAGGTGCTGAGCCTGAGGTCCAGTTTGGTACCCTGTAAAAGAGAGGCGGCACCCAGAGGAAGGTAGAGGAGGGAACCAAGCGAGAAGCTGCCAGGGCTTTCATAAACTCAGCAAAGACTCTAGACATCCAAACTGTAGACTTGGAGATGTGAGGCAGTCCTATCCTATAATCCAGGGAGGTCCCAAATGACCAATTATGCTGATAATGAAATGAAGGACTGCAGGGTTCCACAATATGCCCAGGTAATCAAACTCCCAAGCCAGGATCCTTTTTATCCATCACAGTCTTCCATGTTACGCCACATCACTCAATCCTGAGAGCTCCCCAGCTGTCTCAGGGTGACAGCCCTGCATTCCCGTGATCAATGCCCAGCTCTCCCCACCCCTTTCTGGCTCAGCTGGCTTTTCTCTAAATGCCAGTTTCTGCCTGTCCTGCGGATGTTTACTGAGTCTAAAGGAATGCTCATTTTCTAAGGTATGCTCTCGTAATACATGAAATGACAGGCCTTTGCAAATCCATCTCTAGCTTAGTGACTCTGACAGTGTGCTCCAGGGGGCATGGAGTGAGCATGGGATTTCCTGTGTGAAGACCACCCAGGAGCAGTGGTGATGTTCTCTGGAGGCACCAGGCTCCTCTCTGATAAGGGACAGCGGGGCTACTAGTTCATTCCTGACAGCTACTGAGATCTGAGCAGGAGTTCTACACAAGTTTTAGGTCTTTTCCAATACCCTCTAAAAAATGGAGGATGAGGACAAGCTCAAATCATCCTGCCAAATGGGAACATTCACAGGGACATCCATGGCTTCTAGACTATGGGCCAAGCCCGGAGCTGCTTGCTCACTGGTGAGTGAGACTCACACATGTCCCTGCCCTCTGGACAGAAATGGGGACAGAAAGACCAATGGGCAGTTAGACTGGAGTGTCCAGCCAGAGCTGCTCATAATCCCGAAAGACACAGATCCCAAGTGCAACACTCCCAAATGTGGACACCATGAAAGATCAAAGTCTCCATCTCTAAAGTTTAAAATCCTAAAAATCACAATTCCAAATGATGAAATCCTGAAAGTTGACATCTTAAAAACCGCAATTCCCACTAGGGGGGAAAAGACTTTGTAAAAGGGGTAGAAAAAGCAGGAGGCTGAGACAGGAAGATCACAGATTTGAAGTCAGTCTCAGCAATTTAGTGAAACCCTCAGCAACTTAGCAGGATCCTGTTTAAAAAAAAAAAAAAAAAAAGCAAAATAAGTCTAGGGGTGTAGCTTAGAGGTAGAATGCCCCTGGTTCAACCCCCAGTAACACACACACATACACACACAGTAAAAAAACTGAATTCTTGGGGGAGAGGGGGAGAATTAGTGCATTTGGGTTGTACACAGGATATTTGCACAGGATTATGTTAAGTGAAAGAAATACCTAGAAACTTGGTAGAGCATTATTTTGGTTGTGTCTGTGACAGTGTATGCAAAAAGGATTAGTTTGTAAATTTGAGTGGACCAGGTGAGGAAGATCTACCACACAGAAAATAAATGTGAATATATTCTTCGAGGAGAGCCAGGCCCTCAAAGAAAAAAGATGATGCAAGACTTCAAAATCTAGTTAGTGACCATGAAAGGTGGTTCTCTGACTCTCCTCCAAGGACCCCCTCTATCAACTTCCCATAACCTATCCCGTAATACACTTTTTCATATGTCAAATTTCTCTTTAGTTTTTTGGGGATAGCATTCTGTTTTGTTCTTTTTTTTTTTAAAGCTTTCCCCACTTTTATTTATTTATTTATTTATTTATTTATTTATTTATTTATTTATTGGTACTAGGGATTGAATCTAGAGGCATTCTACCTCTGAGCTATACTCTCAGGCCTATTTCTATTCTTTATTTTGAAATAGGGTCTCACTAAGTTGTGAGGGGCCTCACTAAATAGCTGAGGCTGGTTGTGAACTTGCAATCCTCTTGCCTCAGCTGCCTCAGCCTCCCAAGTACTGGGATTACAAGCATGTGCCACCAGGCCCAGCTCTTCCTACTAATTTTAAACTGTTAGTATAATTTTTTACTATCCACTGTCTTATTTATTTTGTCTTGGCCTCATTTCTAATACTGGAGGCATAAATTGCAAGATGACTTTTATAGAGTTCTGATTCATCTCGTGCCTCTTGTTGTAAGTTTGACTCCATGAAAACATATCACCACAACGTTGACTTTGGGAGAAAGCATTGTGCATGTATGTAAAAGTGTTGAAACTCCCTCAATAAAAGAAGAAATGTCATTTTTGTACATCTGCATTTGTGAAAGATAATATTTTTTGAGATCTTGGCTCTTTTGATGATTTCATATACAGGGGAGACCCATTCCTGCTATTGCTCCAGCTCATCAAAAATCTTAGGTTAGCCGGGCATGGTGGTGCATGCTTGTAATCCCAGCATTTGGGAGGCTGAGACCAGAGGATCCGGGTTCGAGGCCAGCCTCAGCTACCTAGTGAGGCACTCTGCAACTTAGTGAGACCTGGTTTCAAAATAAAAAATAAGCCGGGCGTGGTGGCGCACGCTTGTAATCCCAGCGTTCGGGAGGCTGAGACCGGAGGATCCGGGTTCGCGGCCAGCCTCAGCTACCTAGTGAGGCACTCCGCAACTTAGTGAGACTCAGTTTCAAAATAAAGAATAAAAAATAGGGCTGGGGGTGTAGCTCAGAGGTAGAATGCCCCTGAGTTCAATCCCCAGTACCGCAAAAAAAAAAAAAAAAAAAAAAAATCTTAGGTTGCCCATCCTAGTATTTTATAGGACCACAGTTATAAAGCTGGATGCACACAATTCCAGCCATAGTGATATGTGTTTATATGTTTCACTTTTTGATTTATTTCTTCATGAATACAGTTCCTCTGCTCATAACTGTATATACCCTTTGATTGTAGTTAGTATACTTGTGTTTATGCTTGCAAAAATAAGTATGTTATTATTACCTATTTTATTGTAAAGTGGCCTATGAAGTGCTCTGCCACATTTTTATGTGTATCCCAAATAAATTTCCTTTAAAATGTAAGTAAACGTATTTTAAAATATTTTTATTATTTTTCTCATATATTATATCTTGATCTTTCAGGATTTCAAAACTCGGAATTGTGGTATTAGAATTATGTCTTTTGGGATTATGGCCCAAAGCCAAGAAAAAGTTTCTAGTGAAACTTTATGCCAAAATGCTGCTGGAGATATATGTATATACTTCAGATGGGACATGGATTAAAAAGGACAAGAAAATTGATTTGCCAAAACAAGAATCAACAATGCACATGATCTGATTGGTGCTGAGGAGACCACATCATTAACTAGAACTATTTCTAGCAGGCACTTACGGAAGCTTGAAAACACAACTCACCAGGCAGGGGGTAAGAGGAATCTCAACATTAACTTGGGGATTCGCCTATGAGGGGGAGACAGAGAGTGTGATCCACCAGGAGGCCAAGGGCTGTCCTGACATGTCTGTTGATCCTCAGGACCAGGATCTGGAGAGACCAGACAGGTTCCCAGGCCTCCTGAGCAGCCTAGCTGAGCACTCAGGGACTCAGGCTTGGTCTAGGGAATGAACCCAAGAGTAGAACAAAGAAGCAAAATCAGGGACAACATCAAACCCTGTAGACCATGGTAACCAGGCCCAAAAATACAGCTGTCCCTGGTCATTTGCTTTCCCATAGACAGTGTGTGCTCCAGACTGCCACATTCCACTTTGAGACAGCTCTAGGATGCTGAACAACCGGCCCACCCTAGCCATAGACCAGAGAGAAGATGGTAAAAGAATGAAAATACAGAAATTCAGTTTACGAAGACATTGTTGAACCCTTTGTGAGATATCTAGTCAACGACCTGACAATTCATTTTGATTTTGTTTTTATTTTTGGAGGAACCTTGATCCAGCTCTATTCAGACAGCAAGAACAAAATTAAAATACTAATATATATGATGCATATGTATTAGGTGTCTGTGAGGTGCCAGACGCTCTTTTAGAAGCTGAGGACCTATCAGTGAACGAAAGAAAAGGAGAAAACTATCCAGAGGGAAACACACTGGGCGGTATGTACACATGTGTTTCTATCACACTAAACCTCAATATAATCATGGTTACAAGGCACCAATTAAAGTATATTTTTTAAAAAGAAAGATTATGTGACAAATAAGTTTACTATGTATGAGATTAAAAAGTTATATATCCTTGGCTCACACCTATAATCCCAGTACTTGGGAGAGTGAGCTAGGAGCATTGCAGGTTTGAGGTCAGCCTCAGCAATTTAGTGAAACCCTCAGCAACTTAGTGAAAAACACAGTTGACAAATAACAAAGGGCTGGGGATGTAGCTCAGAGGTAGAATGCACCTGAGATCAATCCCCAGTACAAAGATAAAGAAAAGAATGGAGAGAAGGAAGGAAGGAAGGAAGTGAAATGTCCTAGAGACAAAATAAGACAGAATGGAGATGTCACTGAAGATAACGGGATATAAGAACAGAGGTCAGTTAACCCTTTGCTGAGAGGGTGACACTGGAGCCACTTCCTGGGAAAAGTGAACCAATCGAGTACCTCGAGCAAGAATGTCCCAGAGAGAGATGGGACATGCAAAGGCCCTGAGATAGAGCTCACTTGCAGTATCAAGGCACAAAGAGATGGATGAAGGTGTGTGGGTTAACAGGGGGAAGCAGAGCTGACCGGGGAAGGCATGCATATCACATGAGTTCTGGGTATTCTACATTGAAGTCCTGGACCTGTGGAATCAGCATCATCCGAGAGCTCAGTAGAAATGCAGAAACTTGGTCCCACTCCAGAGCCAGCAACCAATGCAGAACTGCACCTTCACGAGATGGTTAGTGGCTCATGGGCAATTGGAAGTTCGAGAAGCACTGATGGGGGGCCTGAGAGCCATGCTCTGGCCTTTGCTTCTTACTTTGAGCAGTAAGGTCGGATACCAACAGAGAGTTTGAACACTAGAGGAACGTGGTTTGAGGACACCCCCCCCCCCGCCCCCGCCCCCGCCCCCGCCCAGCTGATGTGAAAGGAGTAAAGTGGAAGGGGGTAAGAGTGGAAAGTGGGAGGCAGCTAGAAATCCCTCACCTGTACAGAGCTGATGCCCTAGGGTTAGAGGAGGGATGTGAAGGGATCAAAGTTGGATATATTTGAAGGTAAGGCTGACTGCACCTGCTGATGGGTTGGGTATGGGTGTGAGGCAGAGAGGACTTGAAGACCACTCCACAGTTGCAGGCTCAGGCACATCTACTGAGCATGTGCTATGTGTCAAGCCCTGTACCTTTACCAAATTTAATCCTTGCAACAACCCTGTGAGATCCACTACTGTTAATCCCACAGCCAAGTCACAAGGCTGAGTGCACTGCCTCCAAGTTCTTCCCACAGTCCACATCCCTGCTGCCACCCTTAGCCAGGCACCATGCTGAAGGGACGAAGAGAGTGAGAAAGAGAGGTGGTGGCCCAGCTCCACCTGTGTGGCCCTGGGCAAATGACTTCTCTTCTGAGAGCGTTGGCTTTCCACCCACAAAATGTATCTATTAAGACTATAGGGTTCCAATGGGATTTAGTAATCTCAAGCAATGGGCCAAGGTTGTTAGTCTATTACCTGTTTCTAAGGAACTTTGGGGCTATTTGCCTACTGTATTGTATTTTTAAAAACTGTTGTCTCATACATAGATGTGTATGCACAAAGAACTCAAACCAGATAAAAGAAAAAAGGAGAGGGAGAGAGAGAGAGAAAGAATGGACAAGAGGATAAAAATGGAGCTATAAAAATGGGGAAAGTGACAAAGAAGCAGGCAAAGTGGCTTCTGAGCAAGAGAGCAAAGAGAAGACACAGGAGCAAGGGCCACAGCCAGCTGGGAAGATAAAGAGCCCATGGAGACTGGACTGACCACATGCAGGGCCAACTGCCACTAACTAGCAAGACGTGTTACCACTTCCAGCCTTAACAAGGCCTTTCCCAGTGTGTGTGGTTTCTGTCATGTCCTACAAGCCCTTATAGGACAGCAATAAGTGGCCTCTTTGCTGTTTTTGTTGTTTTGTTTTGTTTTTGTTTTTGGTACTGGGGATTGAATGCAGGAATGTTCTACTTCCCAGCTATACCCTGGGCCCTATTTCTAAATTTTTTATTTTGAAACAGGGTCTGAGTTGGTGAAGACCTCATTAAGTTGCTGAGGCTGACCTTGAACCTGTGATTCTCCTATCTCAGTCCCCCAAGTACTGGAATTATAAGAGAGTGCCACCATGCTTTGATTTTGCAACTCTGATCCACCCAGCAACTAGGTAGTGAAGGGCTATTGTGGGAGGCTGAGACAGGAGGATTGCAGGTTCAAGGACAGCCTCAGCAACTTAGTGAGACCCTTATCAACCCTGAGAGACCCTGTTTCAAAATGAAAAATAAAAAGGTGTGTAGCTTGGAGGTAGAATGGCCCTGGATTCAATCCCCGATACAGAAAGAAAGAGAGAGAGAGAGAAAAAAAAAAAAAAAAAAGGAAGGGCTACAAAGAGCTATTGTGCAACTTGCCTGGGGTTTTGCTTTTGCTTTGGGAGATTATTCTCCCCCAGCAAAGATATTTGAAATGATTACGTCTACAGAAATATTCAGTCCCGTACTCTGCTCCATCAATACCCATTCACCAGGAGGCTCGAGGCTGAGATTCTCAAGGGAAAGGGTGACTCATCCGTTCACACAGTCATGACATTACCACAGAGATGCAAGGAACGTGTGACTAAGGACAGATGTTGAGGCTAAAATTGAACACAGGTGCAATGGAGCTATGCTTAGGAGTCAAGGAAATGAGGAGTCAGACGTGTTCCACTCACTACAGTGAACAGTGAGCAGACCACGTTCCCTGCTGAAAGGGACACTATTGCTTTTTGTGTGTATATGGTACAGGAGATGGAACCCTGGGGCATTCTACCTCGGAGCTACACCCCCAGCCCTATTTTATTCTTTATTTTGAAACAGGGTATCACTAAGTTGCAGAGGGATTCACAAGTTGCTGAGGCTGGCTGTGAATATATGATCCTCCTGTCTTAGCCTCCCAAGTACTGGGATTACAAGCGTGCACCACCACACCCGGCTCAGTATTGCTTTTAAGGGACAGTGACTTCAGGCAGGAAGGGTGAAGGGCAGAACTCTTGGCCCTGGGACATCCTGTCTTCCCACCCCTTGCCACTGATCCCTCCAACACCTGCCCAAGTGAGTGGGGGTTGGACATGCACTGGGCAGAGGAGGATTTCAGTCAATCGTCCACACTGGCTTCAAAATGAATTCACTAGTAGGATAGCCACTGGTGCAAGGTATGGTTTCCTCTTGGGAAATCACTCCACACTTCATTTACTAACTTTTGGTTTTCCCTTTCCAGTGACCGCTTCTTGCTACAGGGATTCTCATTTTTCAAGCAAATCATCGTTAATTTTCTGGGGACACTGTAATCATAAGAAATGCTACAAAATGGAGTGTTCTGACGACATTTTTGGTTCTTTCCTTCCATTGAACGTCATCTTTGTGAAAATCCAACAGCCAAGATCCAAATTAAATCGAATCTTGTCTCCTTTGCTACAAAATGGGTGTTTATGGCAAGTGCCTTTCTCACCTAGGCACAAGCCCCCCCCCCCCTGTTCTGTGGACTGATGGCTGTTTTGTAATATAGACTATTTATATTTGAAGGTAATTTCTGCATTCTTACGTCAAGACTTACAGAGAGTCTGAGATTTCCCCCCTCTTCAAACCAACAAATTTTACAAATCTTTGCAGAAGACACAAGACTCCTAGATCAAAGACAAAAGATTTATGCTTAGCAATCTTGTGTCACAAAATGTCAGCATATTTGCACCACTTGTCCTGCCCCAAGTCCCATAGCATGACGCAACAGGCCCTAAAGGGTACTGTGCATGCAGTAGGCTGCACGGAGCTGGGAAGCCCAGAGTCAAGAGCCCAGCACTGTTTGAGCAAGCAGCAAGCATTGTGGCAAACAGCAGATAAGCCGTTCCCCCTCTTTCCTCAGGAGAGTCACACTGCGGGCACCTTGAGCTACTAGAAGCCTGTGTGACTAGCTCAGACACCACACAGCACCAGGAGACCGTGAGCCCTGCAGTCCAGCAAAAGCAGCAAGGACACACAGGGCTGCTTGGCACCCACGCACCTGCCAGCATCTTCCTCCATCCAGGTGGTCTCTTCTCTAATCATCCCACTGTATGAGAACTCTTTTTTTTAATGTTCATGTTACTTTGCAAACAACTAAAAATCTGGCCTGATAACCACATCTCCCAGGCAACCCATCTCTCTCATGAAAAAACAAAACAAAACAAAACACTTCTCGGAAGAACAAATTAGAATTAAATATAAAATCAAGGCTTTTCCATTGTTCTCTTGTGTTTGGCTTAGGCTGATTTCATTTAGCATCACCGAGGCCAAGAAAGGTATGTGTTTGGGGTGGGCAGTCATACATCCTGTCCTTATAGTTGGTTCCTAGAGCAGATGACTAACAAATGTGTTGGGTTGTAAGTGTACTGGGGTAGCTCTCAAAAGCAAATGCTTTTTCAAATGACACTAAACATTCCTCCTGTAGCACTGTTCGAGCTTGGACCACTTAGAGGTACATGATGTGGGCATCTGTTACACAGGGTGGCAGTTCCTCAATCACATATATTCTGTATTCTGATGATTTGACATTTGAGGCCTTGCTGACCCTGAAAGGAGGCCTGTGCCAGGTGCATGCTTTTCAAATGCAAACCAACTAATTCCAGGCCCAACCGCCAACCACCTCCTCTATTGAACTCTCCCCACGGGGGCCACTATCCACCTGCCCTAGTTATCTCAGGGCTAGTACTAGAAAACTACAGACAGCCCTTTTCCCTGGGGGCCGACTGAAAGTATTCAAATTAGCCAATCCTAAGCCTGCTTACCTTGCCTTACTTGTTCCTTCCTAGGGAAACCACAGTGAAGACTTGCTACAACTCCTTTCTTTCCCTCCACCTCCTGAGTGACCTCGGTGCTGCCCCTTGTGGCCATCCATTGCATAGCACATCCCCTTCCGCGGGAACTGGGAGCAACAACTATCTTCTCAATGCCAGCCATCTCCTATGTGTTAGCCTCAGTGTGTCTCCGATTCCTTGTTAATACACTATATTTAAATACAGGCAGTAACACGTGTGCCTGAGGAAATGTCTTTGGGTGAGAAGAGAAAGAGTCCAGGGTTGTCCCGTTAGAATCTCCTTCCCTGTAAGTGCAATAGTGGGGCTTTTGCTCATCTAATATAGATACTGATATGCAAGCACTGTACCAGCCACCCACCTGACATCCCCACTGGGCTATTTAATAGGTATCTCTAACTGCACTGTTCCAAACTCAACCCCAGAGCTCTCTCCATACACACACATGTGCGCACGCGCACACCCACGCTCCCTCATCCTCCCTCCTCCATATGCAACACCTCCATCCATTAAGGTGCTCAGTCCAGAAAGTGTGCCCTCCTGGATCCTCCTCCTTCCATTACAGCCCATCACTCAATCCTACCACCAAGACATCTCTCCATTCTTCCATTTTCTTCCACTCCTACTAGCCTAGGTCCAAGCCAGTATCATTGCTAGCCTGGACTATTTCAGTAGCCACCTCATCTATTTCTGCATACCATAACCCAAAGCACCTTTATAAGCTACAAACCACACGCCCCTACTCCCTTGCCCTAAAACCACCAGTTATACTTGGAATAGCATTTGTAGTCCTTCCTGTGGAGACCTGACCCCATCACCTCCTCAATCAACTCTTATCCCTTCCCTTTGCTCACTTCCCTCCAGCCACCCTGTGTTTCCCCGGACTCTTTTCCTGCCTGGAATGTCCTTCTCTGCATGCTTCTTGGCCCATGTGGTAGACATTACTGGCACTCACCAAGTGCTCCGGTTTGCTCTCATTCCAGGCTCACATCCCCTCGGAACTAGGCATGGCATGTGGTTTGCTGTGGCTGGTGAAATGTCAGTGGAAGGGACACATGTCACCTCCCAGCTGAGGCATCTGAGAGCCTTCTCCACACTCTGTTCTCTGCTGCAGTGCTGTCGAAGACAAGTTAACGCAGAGGTGCTGAGAGATCAAAGCCTCCTGGAATGCTGAGCCACATGTGGAGGGCAGCTGCCTGGAGAGCAGCCCAGACCCTCGGCTGACTAATGAGAGTGCAAAGTAAAAATTTTTATGTTGAGCCGCTGAGATTTGGGGGTCGGCTCTTGTTCTTGCTAACCATTCCAACCAACACAGCCAAGCTGATGGATTCTCATTCTTCCATAAAAATACCTTCCCTGACTTTGCCTTACAGAGCTTCACATGCGCTCGCATGCACACACACACACACACACACACACACACACACACACACCAGTACACACAAATACACGTACACAACTAAACCACAGACATCCCTAAATTCAATCCGCCTTGTTAATCTCTTACAGCTTTATTTATTCTTTCCTTCATAGTCCTCACTACAATCTGCAATTATATATTTATTTTATATTTGTTATTTGTCTCACTCACCAGATTTCAAGCTCTGTCTGGATAGGGACCGTGTCTGATTTGTAAGCCAAGGAATCTCCACTGAGCCTGTGCACAGAGCCTGTGCATCATAGGAACCTAAATAACACTCTTGTAATGAATGAATGAGTGAGTGAATGAATAAATTAATGAATGAACACTGTGAAGAAAGGGTTGCTACCTATGGCATCCAAAGTGGGGTCAGAGAGTGGCTTGGTGTTAGGCTGGGACTGGAGCTGCTCGGGCAGAATGTTGAAGAAAATAAAATCTAGTATTCATATTTCAACTATGCCTGGTGCTCTGGTTCACCCATCTGATATCAACCTTTTTGCCTTTTGCTCTCAATTTCCACGAGAAATGTTCTGTGTCTCTGATAATGGGTATGGGGCATGCTGCTGCGATCTGTTTTGGCCCATTTTGGAATTTAAATGCAGGTACCATTCCCCAGGGCCCTCTAGAAGATGAGAAGCACATCTCATCCCCACTCTAGCTCTGGTGACCACGTACTTTGCTTATCCTGGGATACAAGTTGTTATGGAGATGTAAAGATCTGAACTGGGAAGAGTCTGGGGAAATACCTCAGTGTAGAAGAATTCACTGGCTGCCTAAACTTTTATGAAAGTTTTCTCCTTCAAGTCAAGTCAAGCATATTATCAACTGCTGACACTAGAAGTCTATAAAGTTTCATAAGATTCTGAAAAGTGGGTTCTTCTCTGCGGTCCCCCCAGTAACCCAGGACCACAGAGAGAATATGGCTATGGGGGGAGAGGTGGGAAAGGAAGCTGGCTTCCGCAATTAGAGGAATATGCATCCTCACCTGAGACCAGACTCGCAAGTGAGGGTGAGACGCACACACATCACGCAATGTCTTGGCAGTAAGGAGTGAGGGACATCTGCTCTGGAGACACTGGCACTTCTCCAAGGGCTGGAAGGCAAGAACTGGTGAGGTTCAACCTGCAGGAACCTTCATGGCTCCTAACATGGGTTCCCAAGGTCGACAGTATGGCATGTGCCACACCATTCAGATGGCGTCCAGCAGGGCGCTCAGCCCAGAAGCTCCCCTGTGGTACTGTGGCCACCAGTAGCTTTGCTCCCTGCCTCTTCAGTGGAGCTGGTGGTGCTATGGGAGTTGCTCCAGGGGCTAAAGGTTCAGGAGGGCACCATGCACTGACCCTCTGGGAAATGTCTGCTTTTCAGCAGCATGCCTCCCACTGCCTGGGATGCAAGAATTTATAGCACACCCTCCCAGAGTGGTGCATGCGCTTTGGAAACACTGACTCTGTTCCCAAAGAGTCTGTTGGGAACTGAGGGCTAACAACCTACAAAGGAAGTTAGGCTTTTCCCTCCAGCTGCCATAGTCCCTCCCATAAGTAAAGTGCTAGGTTCTGCTAACATTTGGAAGGAAGCAGGAGAAAAGAACACAAATATCTAAGAGTCTGAACTTTACTTTTTTTTCTCTCTCTCTCTCTTCCCTGAGTACCCTTAAAAGTCTTGTGCCAGCCAAGTGTAGTAGGGCATGCCTGTAATCCAGTACTTGGGAGACTGAGACAGGAGAATCACTAGGTCAAGGCCTGTGTCATCAACTTAGTAAGACCCTGTTTTAAAATAAAATAAATAAATGGAAATTTAAAAAGGCTTGGAGTATAGCTTGGAGGTAGAATGCCACTGGGTTCAATCCCCAGTACCCCACCCCCCAAACCTGCCCCAATACACTTCTGACACATTAAAACCAACTTTCTCATTAGGTCAGTATCTGCGCTATGTGATAGGACCTAAGTTGGGTGCTGTGAGAAATTCAAAGGTGGATCAAGAAGCCCAAAATGCAATGGGACAGATAAAATTGGGGCATGATTATTACCAATATCAGGTAGAAAGTGATGGAGTTAAAATGCTAATCAAAGCAATTTAGAGGAAAGAAAGGCTTACAGATATGGCTGCCAGATAAAATGAAACACCAGGTTAAATTTGAATTTCAGGTAAAACTGCATAATTTGTTAGTACAAGTCTGTCACAGATATTGCTTGAGACACAATTCCATGGGGGATTGATTCCAGGACCCTTCAAGGATACCCAAATCTTTGAATGCTCAAGCCCCTAATATAAAATGATGTAGTATTTGCATAGAACCTATATATGTCTCCCTGTATATTTCTAGATGATCTCTAGATTACTTATACTGCCTATCACAATGTGAATGCTATGTAAATAGTTATTATACTGTATTGCTTAGGGAATAATAAGAAAAAAGTCTGTACCTTTTGGGGACAGACACAACCATAATAGGCCTGACTACATTTTCCATCTGTGGTTGGTTAATCCTGGAATACAGAACCCACAGATATGGTAGGCCAACTGTATTTATACTAAGAAATATATATATGTATACACACACACACACATTGTTTAGCATTGTATATGTGAAATTAAAATTTAACTAGGTGTCCTGGGTTTTTATGTTTTGAGCCTGTTCACCCTGTCTATAGATGGCTTCATGATACAAACAATATTTCATCTATGTTTTTAAAGACTAGCGAGAAGGTACACCTCAGACCTGTTGCAGAGGTATCCCTCTGTATATTTTACAAAGAAAATCCCTTTTCAAGTTTACAAAGAGACAGGAAATTTATTTGTCCTGCCTGTTCCCATGGCCTGCAAGAGCTGGTGGGGGTGGGGGGGGGGGGGGGGGGGGGGGGCTGGGTAGTCTGGGCAGGAGTTAAGACACACTAGGTTATGCTGGGTAACAAACAACCCCCAGAATCATTTGGCTCACCATCCTCACTCAGAAGGGCCATTATCTAGGATGCAGCTCGTTACCATGGCAAAGGGAAAGAATGTTGCCAAGCAAGGCATAGGTTTTTTAAGCACCAAATCAGAAGTGACACAGTTGCTGCCACTCAAAATGTGCCCAGGTTATGTGCCAACATAACAAGAAAATGCCATCCAACCATGCCCCTGGGAGGACAGAAACACACACACCCTTGTGGACCACCCTGGAGCCCACCTCAATCATTTGGACATTGGGTTTTACTAACAACCTGGCTTCAAACCACCAGGAATCCTCCAGTGCTGGGGTTCCCCAAAGTCAGGAGCTCCCAATGCCAGGGACCCCAGTCCCAGGACCCTAAGTCACAGATTCCTTAATGCTAGAGGTTGCTCATGCTCAATGTCAGGGTCCCTCAATAATAGGGGCCTCATCTGTCAGCTCCTCCGATGCCAAGAGCTCCCAATGCCAGGATTTCTTAATGGCAGGCCCCCCCAACGCCAAGCCCCCGATGCCAAGGTCCCCCGATGCCAAGGTCCCCCGATGCAAGGGTCCCCAACCCCTGGAGTCCCTAGGGCCAGGTCCCCCAAAGCAAAGGACACCTTCTCCCGCTCTGTGCTGTGCTTCCTGCATTCTGAAGGGGGTGCTAGTTCTAGGCTATTTCACCCACATCCTGGGCAAGAGGTTTTAATCCTTTTGTCGTTTTCCAATAGCACCCTCGGCCCCGTCTCCCTCAAGACATCTTCCTAGGGAGGATTAAGAAAACCAGCCTGGCACCGGGAGAGAAAACCAGTGCCAGCCGGTCAGGCTCTGCAACCAAGCGGCCGCGGGACTTCTAAAGCGCAGGGGGGCTCGCTGTGCAGTTTGGAGCCCTGGGCCCCCGCAGCTCCCGCTAGCACCAAAGGCTGACCTTCAGGGTGCCCGGCACCAAAGAGCCGGTGGCGTTGAAACATCAGCATGGAAAGGAAATGAAAAACGCCCGCCCAGGGCCACCCAGACCTGGACCGCTGTGTTCGGCCCGCCGTTTCTGGAAGAGGCATGACTAATGTTGTTATTGTTGAAAGTGCCCTGGCCGCTCGCCAGCAGCGCTGTCACCACCCCGCGGGGCGCAGTCAGGTATGGGCGGGAGACAAAGGGGCCTATTGTGCACCACGGGGACAGGGACAAGGGAGCCTGGGAGGCGGGCGGGCCCGGGCTGCCGAGGATCACTCGCACCTGAAAATGCGGGCAGAACCATCTGCTGCTGGGCAAGGCGGCCCAAGAGGAACAGAAGGCCCAGGCGGCCCCGGGAGGTGGCGCGGGGCGGTGGGGAAGCCCTCCACGTGCTCGGGAGCACTACTGACAGCGTCACCCAGCCACGCTGCATGAAACATTCCTGCAACCCCTCCCAGCTTACATCCTATTTGTTAATTTCGCCCCTACTGTGGCCTTACCAAGAGGGGCGCTATCTCCAGTCATGGGGAGTGACCGGCCTAAGGTCACACAGCTGAGGCTGAGGTTCAAATCCAAGTCTGACTGGCCCTAAACAAAGCCAGTTCCCATAACCAGAAGCTGTCCCCAACAGCACTGCCAAAAATGCCATTTCCTTCCCCTAGCAAAGGCCCAGGAGCTCGCTTTTGGCTCGAAAATGAAAGAAGCTACAAACACCTTGATCGTGATAGTGTCTTGATGCAAATCAAAACTAATGCAAAATAATGAAATAAAATATCAAAAGTGTGAATAAAGGACCCAGCCCCATATCTGAGAGCTGAGCTGACAGTGAGTCCTCCTTCCCCCACCCCAGAGGAGCCCAGCTCCAGAGGGTGCCTTTCCTAAGCGGCTTTGTGCGCTCTGCCACCTCATTCCAACAGACCAACACCCCAGGCCCCAGACACCTGCCAGATTACAGCAAATCAGGCTGCAGATGCACACACCTGCACCCCAGCAAGGCCATGCAGGCTTTGATCTCCCTGTCTCCCCTCTCCATGCTGTCTGCCTCCATCCACCCCTGCACCAGACTTGCTCATAGCCGACTCTCTAGGAGCTCCCAAGGCTCCCAGCCCCAGCTGAGCAGGAGTGTCTAAACAGACAGTAACCTGAGTCACACTATCCAGTTGAACAGACTCTCTGGGGGTGACTCAGGTAGCTGAGTTCTCAGGGTTCACCTAGTGATTCCCAAGTGCAGCCCGGGTTAAGAGCCAAAGATCGAAGAAACTATACCTGCCCTCCCTTTATACTGGGGGATATCCCCAAACTCCCAGTGGATACCTGAAACCATGGATAATACTGAACCTTATATAAATGATTCTTTTCCTATACATGCATGCATATGGCGAAGTCAAATTTATAAATTAGGTATAGTAAGAGATTAATAACACAATAAATTTGAACAATTTTAATAATATACTAGAATAAAAATTATGTGAATGTGATATATCTCTCCATGTACCTTCTCAAAATATATAATTTTATGTTTAATATTTTTAGACTGTGGTTGATCATGGGCAGCTGAAACCACAAGAAGTTAAACAGGATCAGGACTACTGTATCCATCGAGTGTGGGGCCCTTTCATAGAGGACTCTCAAAAGTAAAAGAAAGTTGGGCATGGTGACATGTGCCTGTACTTGGGAGGCTGAGACAGGAGGATCAAAGGTTCAAGGGCAGCCTCAGCAACTTAGTGAGAGCTCGTTTCAAAATAAAAAGTAAAAAGGGCTGGAGGTGTAGCTCAGAGGTAGAATGTCCCAGGGTTCAATCCCCAATACCAAAAATAAATAAATAATAATGAAAAAACTGTTATGACACAATTCTGAAGTCAAATGGTGGGATTCGGGCTTCAGCGGGGTCTGGGGTCCCGCCCATCATCTCACATTATTACAAGGAAGCCGGTTCTTCCTCCAAAGAGTATGCAACTTATATCTCAATTATCTGTCTGCAAGAAGAGGCCATGACATAGAGAAAAATAGAACTGGCGGCAGCTCCTAAAACTTAGGAACAGTTACTATCTGTAATTGTTCGCTGACTCAGACAAAAATACTTGCTGAGTAGATGAATAAAGGCTGAATTGTTGCTATCTCCTTCGTTCAACTATTTGTGCCACCGTGGAGGGCATCTCACTCACACAATGGCAGGGGTGGGGGTGCTGGCTATGAATCCTCCACCCTCAGTCGGCTCTGCACCTGCTCTCTGCTCTGTCTGGGCCAGTCAGCCCTGCCCTTCCTGCCTCGGGTTGAGTGTGGCCAGTGGGAGCCCTAGCAGATGAGAGGAGGAGAAAGTGAGATCAGCCTGCTTCTCCCCAGGCTCCCTCCCTGGGATATTGCTTCAATGTCTCTTTCCTGTGTCCTCAATATGGCCTTCCCTATGTGACTCTGTCCTCCCTCCCCATCCTCGGCCAGGGAGGGACAGAAGAGCCTAGGCGTTACTAACCCAGGACACTGAGCTAACAGCCACTGCGCTTTTCCTATGTCCTGCCCACACCTTTGTAAGTCAGTCTTCAAAAAATTATCCTAATATGAGTGGGCTATTCATTTACTGGTGTCATTATGGGGGGGGGGCAGGAGGGACCAAAACAAAATTCTCTGATGTACCTTTCAGCTCTAAAAACACCTCCCATGATTCCCACTCCCCTTTCAGTGCAGTGACTTATTAGAAAAAGAGTCATCTCTGAGTGACAGTGCATCCCAAGCACATCTGAGATGCTAAGGGAACTGTCCACAGGCTGCTCAGCTGTGACACAGTGAGGCCATCAACGACTCAATGACCCACATTGGGAAAGTGGCTGATACAATACGATCCTGTAAATGCCTTCATGGCTAGAAGGCTGTGTACCAGAACTCCCTGGGTATGTGGCAACAATGCAAACATGGGTTCTATCCAGCCCCCTCCCCAAGAGTGCCGGTTGACTGACAGCCTCCAGTTGCTACATCTGGATGTCCCCAGCCTCTGTGCTGAGCCACACTTCACTGGGGCTGCTCCAGCCAAGGGAGAGCACAGCAGATCCCAGAGCTGGCCCAATGCTGCCCAGTACAGCATCCCTCCGTGGATGCCCTCAGCTTGGGTTGCCAACTAGCCTGACCAGGACTTACTCAGAGCTGGGCTGCAGGCTGAGCCTGCACCCAATCCTTCCTCCCCTCTCTTCTTCCTTGGGTGTCAGCCCTGCCTCTGTTTGAAAGCTTTCTCCACCCAGTCCTTCTCCCTTTTTGACCTTCACTGGCCTCTCTCTCTCTCTCTCTCTCTCTCTCTCTCTCTCTCTCTCTCTCTCTCTCTCTCTCTCGGTCTCTCTCAGAATTGAGTCCAGAGATATTACCTCCAAACTATACCTCCAACCTTTTTATTTTGAAACAGGGTCTTGCTAAGTTACTGAGGCTGGCTTTGAACCTGCAATCCTTCATCTCAGCCTCCCAAGTACTGGGATTAACAGATGTGCACCATCACACTTGGCCCCCCAGTACATCTATTTGTCTCATTTCACTTGCTTTTGGCTTCCCAGGGAATGCAACCCACCCAGGTGGCACTAAGTACTAGGAAGGAGATAATAAGATGATACTGTACATGGGCTCACTTAATGACCAGCTAGCAAGTTGAACCCCTTCTGGAGTGGTACATGGGCTAGAGAGACCCTGACTCAAAGTGACAACCCAGCTGCTGAAGATTTCATAGGTAGAAACCTGTGAAAATGTCCTGGGTGAAGGGGACCCATGCCCTTGCTGAGCATTGAAACAAATGCAGGAATGATGCCCACAGGACAGGGGAGTTTACGAGTGTCACTAATTTGTTCTGACACCCTGCAGAAGGATAGCGAGATACTGGGGACAAGTACTAAGCATGAGAGCCAGGGGGCCTCTTTGCTAGCTTACAGGAAGATCCTGATTTCACTTGAAGAGTGATACTGGGCTTGATACCAGAGTCCTGGAGCCCCAGAAACATTTAAATGTTCAGATGAGAAAGGTCTGTTATCTAGGGAGAAGATGGGGCATAGGAGGGTCTCCAGATGAAAAAGAGAGATCCTCGATAAGCAAAGAAGTTGATTTAATTGTAGTGGATGCATGGGGCAGAGGGACACCCTAAAGCACATGATGTACCTACACAATCATATCAAGGTCACTCACTGAAGTGAACCTTAGGGGGAGGGAGGGGGAGGGAATGGGGAGGGAAT